>PVHY01016826.1:0-32853 GCA_004024945.1 Uropsilus gracilis
TTCATCCCAGCAAGCCTCTGGCGAGTGTCTTCAGGGTGGGCCTGGGGAGAGACTATGGAGGAGGTGTCATGAGCCAGAGGTCGGTGCTCTCAGCCAGAGAAGACCCCTGAGCTTCCAGCGCCCCACAGTCAGTGTTCAGCTTCCTGGGGCAGCAGAACCCGAGGAAGGCCATCTTGGCGGTGGGTGGCTTCCTCCCGCCCTGTGCAGGCAGGACCGAGAGGGATCCAGAGGCCAGCACAGAGCCTTGCCTGGCTGCCTGGATCCGGCTGGGGCTGCGTTTCCAAATGAGCGGCGTCTGCCTTGCTGGAAAGCAGGCTGCGGAGCTCGGACCTGACACTCAGCGTGGGGCCTGCCCTGGAAGCCTTCCCGGTGGGGAAGGCATGACGTGTGGCTGATCTCTGGGTACTGTAGCAGAAAGAGGGGGCTCCAGCAGGACTTGGGGGGGAGGAAAGGGGCAAAGAAGAAGGGCCCAAGCCTGAAAGTTCATTGAATGTGGGGTGACTGTAGTGTCCAAGGCGTGAGGGAAATGTGGGCTCTGAAGGAGAGGGGAATTGGGGATGTGTGTGCTCTTGCAAGTCTGTCATGTGTGTGTGTGTGTGTGTGTGTGCGCGTGCACATCCGTGTGCACACTACATTCACCGGCTCCCTTTTTGGTCCTTGAGTGCACCAAGCACTTGTCCTCCTTCACCTCAGCAATCTCCTCCTCGCAGCAGGCTTTCTCCTTCATGCTTGCTGCACCCACCCAGAGAGGCCCATAGCCTCCTGTTGGGGTCTCACCAGGGTCACCCCAGCAGGCACTCTGGCACCCATGTGCCCATCTTCAGAGGAAGAGACTAAGACATGCCGGGCCTGGTGGGCCATGCCTTGTCCCCAGCAAGGCAGCGGAGCCCAGACTTGGCTCCGTGCCACTCTCCCCTAGCCTGGCAAGTGCAGGGTGTCTCTTCGGGCTAGGGGTCTTGCCCGAAACCCCCTTTTCACAACCTTCAGGCTTGGTTCCTGGCTGACGCCGGGTAGGACTCCAGCAGCCAGTAGGGTGTCTGTTTTGCTTTGTGAGGTTTTAAAAACATCCTTTCCGGCCTCGGAGGCAGCAGCAATTACGGCCAGCTCACTGGGGAGCTGTTTGCCGCCTGTCATCGGCCCCAGGAAAGGGTCCCTAATGGAGGCCTGGCGGCCAGAGCGCGGGGTGGTGGAAATAGCGCTCAAAACAAAGCCACGCTAATGGTGTCCCTGCAGCCAGGAGAGGGGGGCGGAGGGCAGGCTGGCTGACAGCGGATGGTAAGGGCCGTGGGGCAGACCCACCAGCTGGTCTCCTTATGCCTTCCCGGCAGAGACCCCAGCAGTGGTCCCTGAACTCCAGGGAGGGCCTGGGAGCTCCCTCCCAGTCCCCATCCAGCCTCTGCAACTTTCTGGTCCATCCCCTCCCAGGTAGAGGGAACAGCAAGTACAAAGGCCCTGGGTTGGGGTAGAACGTCTTCAGCTTGGGATTCCCTGGTTCTAGAATAGTCCTTGGGATTGTGTCACCTCTGAGGCTGATCCCCTGCCCCACGGTGCCCCCTTCACTGAAGCTGAGCTTTGCCCTCCACAAGGGCACCCAGCTGGTGTCCAGCTCTGGGGCAGTCTAATTCCAGAGCCCACACGGTTACTGCAGCAGCCTTGAGTTTCCCAACCACCACCAGGCACAGCAGGCATCGTGTCCCCCGTGGGGCTGGTCCTGGTATGGGGTGGAGAGCAGCCTGGCCGCTCCGCCTCCGGTTTCTCCACACCTGGCCCCAGCAACAGCTCTGCTCCACAGCACCCCCAGTCTGCCTCAGTCTCCTTCTGTTGGCCTTGGCCCCTGGCTTCGGGCACCCTTGTCTCTGGCTCCCCCTTTCTGCTCTGTCCCTCTTGGGCCTGGCCCTGCCTCTACCCTGCGCTTGCTCCCACATTTCTCTCTTTTGTCTCCTCAGTGGGTCTGGGGCTGCTCCTTTGTGGGGATCTGGGGCGACCGGTCATCCCTGGGGCTGATGAGCCTCCCTTTGCTCCCTGCACTCACCCCACCATCCAGCCTTGACAGGCAGCGGGGATGAACATTGCTTCTGGACCAGACTCGGCTCCAGTCCTGGCCCTGCAACCTCTCTGAGCTGCATTAGCCACGGGCTTGGCAGGGCGTGGGGCCAAGAGGAGCGGACATGTGTCTGCACGGACCTCTGGGTGGCTGCTTGCCTTCCCCCTGCGTGTTCCCACACGTGCCTGTCTCCTTCCCAAGCCCTTCCACTCCCTGTGGTCCAGCCTCATGGGAAGAGGAGATGGGAATTCCATCGGGGAAACCTTGCTCAGCTCCCGCGATCCTGCAAGTGCCAGAAAATTTTCACTCTCCTTAAATCTCCCTCGATTTGGCCGGGCACGGTGGCTTGTGCCTGTAAGCTTCAGCCTATGAAGCGGCCGGGGCTAGGGATCGCGGTTCGAGTCCCGCCTGGGGCCGTAGTGAGACCTAGTCCCAAAAAATAGCTGGGCGTGGTGGCACGCGCCTGTAATCCCAGCTACCTGGGAAGCTGAGGCTGGGGATTGCTTGAGTCCATGGTACCCCGGGCAACGAGAGCCTGCGGTTCCACGGGCAAAAATAGCGAGACCCAGTTTCCCAAAAAAAAAAAACCTCCCTCGATTTGTAATTCCGCTACCGTCTCCCTCAGTATGAGCTGGTGGCCCAGGGAGGCGCCTGGCCCCTAGCCTTGGGCCCCAGCAGCCGCAGCCAGGCTGTGTTGGGGCCACCCGCTGGGGATCTGGACAAGTCCCCAGCCTGTCCATGCCTCAGTTTCCTCATCTGTATGAAGAGGAGAATGGTAATGGCTGCCTCCTAGGTGGTTCTGGGGATTCGGTGAGATGTTTTATTTTATTAAAGAAGCACCTCTATAAAAAGGAAGGAGATCTGATATGTGCTTGAATGTGAATGAACCTTGGGAACATTACGCTAAATGAAAAACACCAGTCCCCAAAGACCACATATTATATGATTCCATTTATATGAAATATCCAGAACAGGCAAATCCATAGAAACAGAACACTGATTGGTGGCCGGGCAGGTGGGGGGGGGTGGAGAGTGATTGCTTAATGGGTAACGTTGTATGTCCTCTTGGGCTGATGAAAATGTTTTGGGACTCGAATGGCAGTTGTGTAACATTGTGAATGCAGTAAATGCCACTAAACGGTTCCGTTTAAAATGGCTAATTTATGATATGTGAATTTCACTTCAATTAAAATAAACTGTGTAAATAAAAAGGAGCCCCTCCCACAACACACACCCCGCCCCAGGCTGTCCGCTTTGTGATGGTAGTGCATTTAATCCACAGCAACCCTATGAGCGGCCCTAAACTGGTATTACCCCCATTTCACAGATGAGCAAACTGAGGCACAGCGTGACCAGATACTTAGCCCCTAGTAAGTACTCAACAGTGTTAACTCTTTGGATTGTTAGTGGATGGAGCAGACCCATCCCAATCACCCCGGGGTGGCAGGGACCGCCTGGTAGGGGCCTGTGCTCTTGTGCGCTGAGTCAACAGTGAGTGGTGGCACCAGGTGGGGGGGGAGGGGAGTGTTGAGGTCAGTGTTCTGTACCCTGAAACAGGCATCTTGGAACTTGGACACACACGAGACAGAGGCTAAGAGAAGTGCAGTGACTTGCCCCAAGCCGCACTGAAGTCAGGGCCGAGCTGCACGGCAGCTCACCTGTAAACATGGGCTCCGTGCCACCTCCTGCCCCGCTTTACTTCCGAATCCCTTCCCACACTAGCCAAGGTCCTGCGGAGGAGCTGGGGCTGTAGGGAACCTGGAGATCGGGAGCTCCTGGAGACAGGAGGCCCGGGAGCAGGGTTTGCCCTCGCAGCGGACGAAGCAGCCTCCTACCGGGACATTTCCGTGGTGTCTCCTGTTTGATTCCCAGCTCACGAATTCGTGCTTGTCTCAATGCAGGAACCATGTTCTTTCCCCATTCGGGGCCAGGTCTGGGGAAGTTCCGTCCCTGGCTGAGCCATGTAGGGAATCCTCCATTCCTGTCTCTGTTCCCTTGTTCCACGGAACCCCATGATGGCCAGTCAGGCCAGATGCTGCCCTGTCCACTGAGCAGGAAGCCCTGCTAGGGTCCTGATAGGTGAGTGGCAGGAAGGCATCCAGGTGCAGGTCTGGTGCAGGCAGGAAGCGGACTTGACCTGGGCAAGTGGGTCGGTGGTTGTCAGATGCCAGAGCTGGAGACGGCACACAGGTGTCTGCTGCCCACCGCTGCTGCCTGCTTCCGTGGCCCTGGCGTCCCAGGCCCCGCCACACAGGCAGCAGGTCTCTGCTTGCTGCTGCTCCGAAGTCCGTTCCTGACCCTGGCCAGCCCCCCTGGTTAATGAGAGCAAAAGGAGATGGAGGCTTGTATTCTTCAGCCACAACCTTCCCTGGCTGGAATTTATGAACGTTGTTTGCTTCTCATGGTGTTTATTTTTACGGTTACCCTCTATTTATGGCAAGTGATGCTGATTTTTCATTTATGGCTGTAATAAAAGTCTCCTTTTAAGCTGAATTTATTTAAGTAAAAAGGAAAAGATGCTTGGAAAATAAATATTAGGTAAATAATAGTACCGGTGGTACAAGGGTTTTTGCAGAAATAGCAGAAGTAGACACCAAAAGGTTGGTGTTGGGATTCTTTCTCTCTGATATGCCCTTTCCTGTTTTGGACCCCTAAACACCCCCCCCGGCCCCTGGCCCCCGCAAACTCCACTTAGCCTTCAAGTCCAACCACACCTCTGTGGGTTTGGCTGGCCATCTCCTCAGCTGGATGCATGTGTACCAGGCTGGGCCTGGGGTTGTGAGGGTCATGGGGGTGGAAGGTGGCCAGGCTTTGGGGCTAGATGAGGAGATCCCTGGTTGCCTGTGTCCACACTGTTCATATGACTGTCCCCATCCCTGCTCTCACGGACACAGCCCCCGCAGAAATTCCAGTCTTACACATAGTAGGTGTTCAGTGAATGAATGAATGAATGAATGAATGAGTGAGGTTTGCCTCTCTTTTTCTTAGTTTCTAACAAGTCCTGTGGTTCTTCGTCTTACCTTCCCTCTCTATTCATCCATCCACCCATCCACCCACCCACTTACCCACCAACCCTTCCACTTGGCACATCCCGTGTGCCTGCTCCAGGCTGGGCAAGTGGGGGCCTGTCCTGGGGGGGGCTGCCAGGCTGTGGAGATACAGACACTTTGCATCTGTCATCTAACACACCCCAGTGTCCAGTGTGAGTGAGAAGCCTCCTCTGAGACATCCAGCATCCAGGGTGCAGGGAGGGCAGAGAAGGGAGGTCCACCTGTGAGCCAGGATGCCGGAAACTATGTGCAGCCAGTGCCCCCAGGGCACCTGAGGGAGTGGTCAGGAGGGGCCTGAGCTCTGGACACCCAGCCTGGGAGCCTGGCTTTGACCCTCAGCGCTGGCAGCTTCCCATTGGGATCCCCCAAGCATGAATGTTTCCTGGAGCTCCCAGATGGCCCAGAACAGGATGGTTGGCATCCTTCCTCTGCCTTCTGCCGGGGCCCATGTCTTGTTTAATAAAGGCCAAGTATCCACTGGACACCTACACGCTTGGCCATCGTTCTAGCTGTCAGGGTGCAGCAGTACGCAAAATGGACCCCAATCTTCTGCCTTTGAGGGGCTTGCACTCCTGTGGGAAGGTGGACAGTAAATGAGATATGTGAGTGAGAATTACCGTTATGGTGAGTGGTAAGGACACAGTGTGAAGCAGAGAGAAGCAGAGGGTGGCAGCCACAGGAACAGCTTAGGGGGCAAGACTTGAGAGAGGTAACAATGGGGTGAGGGGAGCGTCCCAGGCACAAGTCCAGGGAAATTTCCGCTGCATGAAGACCATAGATTGGGGAGCCATGGAAGAACAAATTATAATTATAAATATGCACAACGTGAAATTTAGCGTCGTGTGCATTTTGAAATGGACGATTCAGGGGCATCAGAGCCAGCCAGGCCTCTATGCAGCCAGTCGCAAGTGGCATCCCCAGACCTTTCTCCTCATCCCATAGCAAGGCTCTGTTCCCATGCGACACCCTGCCCCCCACCCTGGTGACTGCCCTCCACACTCTGCCATTGATGATGATCGGTACCTCGTAGAAGTGGAAAATGCCACGAATACTATTCCACTGTGTGGGGACAATGTTTTTTGTGTGTCTGCCCATCTTTGGAGGTTTTTGCGCAAGCTAGGACACAGTGTGCCACAGGGCTGGGCTGAGGGGTGGCCTGGAACTTCTACCCCCTTTGACTCGCTCTAGCTCTAGCTCTGCCTTGGTTTTCCTGGCTAAGAGTTGCCCCAGACACCAGTCCTTGCTGGCACTCTGGCAGGACTGAAGGGTTAAACTGGGGTCTACCAGTCCTAGCAGGCTTCATGGAGGAAGCAGCTTCAAATCAGAGATTGGAAGATTGGAAACCGGTGGAGGACTGTTCAGATGGAGAAATTTGGGATTGAATCAGAGGCTCTGGGACTCTGCTCAGAGGTGGAGGAAGCTGTCTTGGGTGGATAAACTCCTCCAGCACCTGCATGAGGCTCCCTGACCGCTGGCTATAGGAACCTGGGAAGAGAGACATGGGGGGCTGTTGGAAGCATATAAGGAAAGAGGAAGGACTGGGTGAAAGGTTTCAGGGCCAGGGTGTGAGAGGGTTACAGATGCTGTATCCCCTGCATAGTCTAATGAGGCAATAAGGAAGCATCTTTAAAATCTTTCTGGAGGGGGGCCGGGCACGGTGGCTCGTGCCTGTAAGCTTCAGCCTGTGAAGCGGCCGGGGCTAGGGATCGCGGTTTGAGTCCTGCCTGGGGCCTGTAGCGAGACCTAGTTCCAAAAAAACAGCTGGGCGTGGTGGCGCATGCCTGTAATCCCAGCTACCTGGGAAGCTGAGGCTGGGGATTGCTTGAATCTGTATTACCCCGGGCAACGAGAGCCTGCGGTTCCACAGGCAAAAATAGTGAGACCTAGTCTCAAAAAATAAAAAATAAAATAAAATCTTTCTGGAGAGGATAGAATCTTGGCGCTAGAAGGCGAGAGGAGTGCTGTTTGTTGAGCCCCTACCCTTACAGCATGAGACACAGAATACCTTGTGTGAGCCTCCCCTCTGGCCGCGTATTCTTCCCCCTCTCTTTTTTTTCTCATGAAGAAACAGGCTCAGAGAGGTAGCGGGGCTTGTCCAGGTCACACAGCTTGGGAGTAGGAGAAACAGGACTTGAGCCCAGGTCTGAAGGCAAAGCTCTAGAGGTCTGTGCTGCCCTGGAAGACTGGACAGGATCTACGCGGTCATCTCTGTCTTCTCAGAAACCAGATGCACTGACTCAGGCCAGGGTCACAAAGCTGCTTCCTGCAGATGATGCCTGGATAACCTGGCCTGGGGTTAATTAAAACATCGCTCCCCAATTAAAAGCAGAAAAGAAGAAGATGTTACATTCAATCAAGCCCCTTTCTCCTTCTCCTGCTGAATCCTAATTTGTGGACAACGGTTTTAATTGTCTTCCCAGCACGCCCAGCCCTGCTCAGGCCCTGGGGCTGCAGAACACAATTGCATCCGTCTCAAAAATCTATATTGTACTGACCTCCCTGGGGACTGGCTGTGAGGAGTTACCTGAGCAGGGAGAGAGGACTCAGGTGCGGGAAGGAGTCAAAGAGGAGAAGTGATTTTAAGACCCAAATTTAGCAGGGACGCTGATGGAGATTAGGGAGCTGGGTGCCTAAAGGGAAAGCCATAGAGGGGGCTGCAAAGAGGGGCCATAGAGCAAGGTCTCCATGTTATACAGACTCCCACTCTGGAATTTTCTAGAACTCGGTTTGGATGTCACCACTCTGTGGCCTGGGGCAAGTCCTTAACTTCTCTGAGCCTCAGCTTCCCCATCTGAAAAATGAGGATACTAATGACCTACCTAGCCCATCGCATCAGAATGGGGATGTGAGGAAATGTATGTGAAGAACTTGGCATCGTGCCTGGCACCGAGCAAGCACGCTGTTTCTTTGAGATGATTATTACATCAGCATCATCATGAGTGTGAATTACCTTCTAGTGCCTGGTATGGATGTGGTGTCCTCATTCACAGGGTTTGGAGAGGATCAGGTTCTTCTAACCAACCTGATCTGCCCATTTCCAGTGGAGACAGGAAGAACTGAGCTCCCATTTCTAGAGGCATGGAGGTGGGGTATAAAAGTACAGAGCCTTGTAGCTGACCCTCAGCTGTAGCTCAGACCCCATCCTGTGGAGCTGATGGGCTTCTTGGTCTTGGTCCCATCGCTGGTCAGATCTAAAGGTTCTGTGTGTGTCTTGGGCAAGTCATGTCCCCCTTCTGAGCCGCATTTTCCTCATCCGTCAAATGGGAGTGAGTGGACTAGAGACAAGTCTGCCCATAGCTGGGCATGTAGTAGATGCTCAATAAACTGTGTGGATTCTTTCTCATGAAAAAATTAAAAACAAAAAATAAAGCTCTCTGGGTTCCCCTCATCCCTGCTTGGCTCACACCGTTCTTTCCTCCTTGCCTCACTTGTCAGTATCCTCCCTTCCTTCAGGATCTGGCTGACACATCACCTTCCCCAAGGGAAAGTGCTCCCCCCCTCCCAATGTCCAAGGAATGGACCAGCAGGTATACATCACTTTTTCCCTCAGGTTGTCTGAGCTCTGGGCTCTCAGAACATCAGGTCCAACCCCTATTGAGCAGAGGAACAGGCTGAAGCCCAGAGAGGCAGGGAGATTTTCCCAAAGTCACACAGGCTATCTGTTGACAGAAATAGCCTCAGTTTGCCACCACTGGTCCCAGCCTATGCTTCCAGTGCACAGCTTCTCCCATGAGGGATCTTGGGGTGGGGCTGGGACAGCCTTCAAATTCTGCCTAAGGAAACGCAGATGTTCCACCAAAGCCCTAGAACCTCGGTTTCCCTGCTTGTCCTGCAGACACACTGGCCCTTCACCACTAAGACTGGAGTTAATGGGAGCCTGAGGGGGCTCCTCTCCACCCCCACCCACCTTGGCAACTCTTGGCAGAGTAGGGGGACAGGGAAACCCTGGGACCAAAGCCTGCTGTGGGAAGAAGTCAACTCACCATATTTACATGGAGCCAGACACTTTCCACCTTCCCAGTCAAAGCCCCACCCCTCTCCTGGCTCAGGACAACCTGCCCACTAGGGCCTGGGCATAGAGAAACATCACCTCCTCTGAGAAGCCTCCCTTGATTTCCTCAGGCTGGGAGAAATGCCTCCTCTGTGCCTGTCTAGGCCTTTGCCCTCAGAATAAAATGGGCACCCTGTTCTGCCCCCCAGGATGCTGTAAGTTGGCTATCTTAGGCTGTTCCTTTTTTTCTTTTTTTAGTTTATTTAGTTATTTTTATTCATTAAATCACAACCTCTAGAGATGGTTTTTGGGATACCGCCCCCTCCCTCCTCCCTCTGGTGCGCCCTCCATTCTTTCGAATCCCGTTCTTCGTTGTTTACCAGTCTGCGTTGAGTCCATCCATCCCTTTCTTTCCTGTGGCCATGTCCTTTCACTGGGTGAGGGACTGTGTTGTTGGAGCCAGGCGAACCTTGCTGATAGGTTTTCGGTCTTAAGATTGCGTTGGGCGGCCAGTCTATATTTATTTGCAGTCTGTCCGTGTTTTCTCGTTGGAGGCTATCTTCTCCAATCCCATCTCTGTTGTTTTGCAGCTTTATCTTAAGTTTCTGGCGTCACATTTAGGGGGTTCTCACCCCCTGCCAGTGTCCGTGAAGACGTTTCTCTGTGGAGACAGGCATCTGTGAGTGGCCATTGTAGATCGTCTCCTCTGTCTCACTCTGCAGCCCTGCTGTGGGGCCGATGTCCTCGGTTCTTGGCCCTCCTCTCCTCTCCCATAGTGTGGAGAGGGGCGCCTTGGACTCCTAAAAGGCATCTCCGACATGAAGTCTTGGGTCTTCTAGGCTCAGGGAGCGTGTAGGTGCACCTCGTGACATCGTGTTTCCATAGTTGATTCTCCTGTCTTGCATGCACTGGTTCTCTCGATTGTCCTTCTGCTTTGTCCAGCTCTGTGGGCTGGATTTTCACCTGGCCCCTCACCCATTTTATGTTGGGGTTTGTATTAGGAATGTTCTTCCTCCTCCTGATAATTAGCTGGAGTGAGAGTGAAATGGAAGGGGCATTCCCCTCTCCTACCCACCAGTGCGCCGGTACCTCCCTGCATGGGGGTGGGGCCGGGGTGATTGGGCAAGCGTCCTCCCAAACACCCACCCCTGGGATGGCAGCTAGGAGAAACATGCCTGGTCCATCAGGGCTGCAAATGGCCATCCTGTGCAACAACCATCTGCTGGTGGGTGAGGCTAGACCCCACCCGTTCCCCCCTCCCAGGCTCTCCAGGCTTTGGGGGGCTTACCCAGGGGTCATCACCACCTTTCCCCCACCACTGGCAGGGGAGCTCCGATGGTCCGGGACCCCAGGTGGGGCAAGCAGCCTGCTTAGGTTGCTTGCTGGGAGGTGAGGCTGAAGTCCCCGCCCTGCCCCCACGCTGGCTGCTCCCTGTGTGAGGGTGGGGCCCAGCTGACTGGGCAAGACCACTTCCAAGCCCCCCCTTAGGTGGGGGCTGGGGGGAACATGCCCCGGCCCATCTGAGCTGCAGATGGCTGCCCCATGAAACAACCATCCACTGGTGGATGGGGCCAGACCCCACCCATCCCCCGTCCTGGGCTGTCCAGGTTTGGGGGGGCTTACCCAGGGGTTGTTGCCGCCTTTGCTCCCGGATGGGTGTTATGACCAGCCGCCCTGGCTGGCCGCTGGATATAGGAGCCCAGAGACCCCACACATACCTAGCCTGCGCACTCACCTACCTCAGTCTCACCGAGGCACGTCCCTAGTGGTTCCCCAGCCCCCAGACCTAGGGCAGGAACCACAGGCATCCCTGGGGTGTTGCAGCCAGCCACAACGACTGGCCGTGGGGCATGGGAACCCCAGGCACCTAGCCCGCGCACTCACGGGCTTCGGTCTTACCGAGAGGCTGTTCCTTTTTTTTTTTTTTTTTTGAGACTAGGTCTCACTATTTTTGCCTGTGGAACTGCAGGCTCTCGTTGCCCGGGGTACCACGGACTCAAGCAATCCCCAGCCTCAGCTTCCCAGGTAGCTGGGATGACAGGCGCGCACCACCACGCCCAGCTATTTTTTTGAAACTAGGTCTCGCTACGGGCCCCAGGCGGGCCTCGAACCGCGATCCCTAGCCCCGGCTGCTTCATAGGCTGAAGCTTACAAACACGAGCCACTGTGCCCGGCCAGGCTGTTCCTTTTTAAGGATGAGCTCTACAACCAAACGTTTCCATTCCAGGAAGAATATTGGCCTCAGCAGTCAGATAGGCCTGGGTTCAGATCCAGGCTTGGCTGTGTGATTGCGGAAAGGTTACTGCCCTGTGCTGGGCCTTGGCTGCTCCTCTGAGCAGTGTGGTGATGGGAGGGAAGGGGAATGGAGGCAGCACATGGGGGATGTGTACATGGGGCATGTGGCCTCTGAGACACACTGAGGTCCAGGACTAGCCGAGACGATCTAAACACCCTCAGTGATGGCTTTCACTGTATGTTGAAATGCTAGTTCTTGATCTCTTGGGTTGAATTAAAAACACTATTAAAATTCATTTCTCCTGCTAGATTTTTTTGTTTCCCTTTTTTAATGTAGCGACCAGGAAATTGGAAAGCGTGTGTGTGCCTTGCCTGTGTGACTCATGTCTGCCTCTGTGGCACAGCGCCCTCCAGATGATCATTACTGGGGTATCTGGGGCGAGCTGGCTGGTGTTGCAATCCCCCCAGGCTGTTTGGGAGTGAGAGGTACTGACTAAGGTTCAGGGCCTGGACCTGACCTTGTTGACCCTTGGTTGCCATGCAACCCCGGGCCAGTCACCGCCCTGTCTGCAGTCTGATTCTGCAGCCATAAGCAGCTGTCGGGCATGGGGTGTCCATCAGTTATGGGGGGGGGGCGACCAGAAGGGGGATGAGAAAGTATTCTGGAGGCAGAAACCACAGATGCCCTGGAGGCTGAGTGTGGGTATAAAGCAGGAAGGAAGGGTCATAGGTGGCTTGAGGTGTTGGGTTCCCTGAGCATTTGGGAGCAGAGTGGGTGGGTGAGTCCTGCCCTCCAGGACTGGTTTAGTCTCCTGCCCGGGGAGTAGCTCCCCACGCCAGGTCCATGTGAGAAGGTCCCTCACACATGTCAAATTCTGACAATCTTCATTTCTCAAACAGACCTTGTTTACAGAGCAGCAGCTAATCCTGCTCAGGCCTCCAGGAAACATCTCATTAACCTTTGGCTTTGGGGATCAGGGGTGTTGCAGACTTTCAGTCCAGAGACTGGTTGCTGGAAAGTTCCCAGTGGAACCCTGTGTGTAGAGCAGAGAAAGTAGCTGCTTTTAGATGGAGCCACTTGTACACCGCACCCCTCCTTGACACCCCCCACCCCCCGCCCAAAGCCTCATCATCCTGGGAGGAAGGAGGCAGGGGAGCCAGAACCCAACCTATCTTCCAGCTCCCAGCTCAGCCTCCTCCTTTTCCTGCCCCACATTGAATGGGACTGGAGGGTCGGGGTGGCTGCAAGGTTAAGTGTTTTTTTCTGAGTGTGGGCTGCCGGGGCCAATGCAGCAGTAAAGTGGGGTGCAGGGTTGGGGAGCCTGATGGGCACAACATTTCGTAGGTGGCCGGGCACGGTGGCTCGTGCCTGTAAGCTTCAGCCTATGAAGCAGCCGGGGATAGGTAATGCGGTTCGAGTCCTGCTTGGGGCCCGTAGTGAGACCTAGTTCCAAAAAAATAGCTGGGCATGGTGGCACGTGCCTGTAATCCCAGCTACCTGGGAAGCTGAGGCTGGGGATGGCTTGAGTCTGTGGTACCCCGGGCAACAAGAGCCTGTGGTCCCACGGGCAAAAATAGCCAGACCTAGTCTCAAAAAAAAAAAAAAAATTCCGTAGGTGACCTGAATGTTGTGAGGTGTCTTTCCAGGGTGAGATCATTGCTCCTGGGAAGAGGAAAGAACTCTGATTTCATCTCAGGACATTTGTTTGGAGAGAGGAGACACAGGATATGATGTGGGGAGGGGCCTTGGACCTTATTACATGGGGATTTGTTTTCTCTTTTACCTGGTAGGTGGGTGGGGTGCCTGCAGGGCCAGGGGAACCACCTGCCCTAGGCTTTGGTGGGGTAGCTGGGCCCTCTAGGGCCTGGGAAGCAGCTCTGGGAACCCTGGCCTGGAGAATGTTCCAGGAGTTTGCACACACTCACACACAGACACACACACACACACACATACACAGACACGGGGCAACTTGGGGAGCTCCAGGTTCCCATTCTCCTGGAGCCAGGACAGGTCCTGCACATAGTTAGCAGATTCGTGGCAGCGACGGGGCAAGGGGGGTCCCGCTCTAGGTGGCCAAGGACACCCCATCAGAGGCTAAGTTTGGAGCTTGAGAGACTTGTCCATCAAGTCAGGTCGAGATTAGATTCTAGGTCATGGACATAGCAGGGCACAAGTGAGGTAGGGAGAGGTGTTCACAGGACAGAGAGGGCTTGGGGGAGATGGACAGGGCCTGATAGCCCCACCTAGTGGGGAGCCGGTGAGGGATGGGGGAGGGCTTGTTCTGGTTGGGTTTCTGGCCCTGCCTGCTGTGCTCTGAGCTGGGGATAATCCAGAGGGCAGACTGGGTGGGGCAACTGGAAGAATCTGGAAGGCTCGATGAGAATGGCAGCTCCTTCCATGACTGTCCTTGCCTCCTCTGTTCTACTGCTTCCCTGGGAGAGAGGCCCAGCTTGCCAGCAGTCACTCAGGGCCCTGGACTTGCTTCTTCACCCCCATGTATTGCCATCTGCAGCTGCACCCCGCCCCCCCACCCCCCCTCCCCGCCTAGCCCCACGGAGCTTCTCCAGGTGCTGCCAGCCCTGGAAGCCAGCCCATATTCCCACCCACAGACCCAGCTGCGCCCACTTTCTCCACCGCTCCCCCACCCATCTGTGCCCACTGACCCTGCTGTGTTCTGAGCCACCGCACTGCTCACCCCTTTGTCCTCACAGCCCTGTTCACAGAGACGCCCCATGACATGACGGCGCGGACGGGAGAGGACGTGGAGATGGCCTGCTCCTTCCGCGGCAGCGGCTCCCCCTCCTACTCACTGGAGATCCAGTGGTGGTACCTGCGGAGCCGCCGGGACTGGACTGACAAGCAGGCATGGGCCTCAAACCAGGTACGGCCCTGGGGAGATGCTGAATCAGCTGGGAGAATCCTGGTCCCCAGGGTGGGGGTGTCGTCAGGTGTCTGCCGCCCCCAGCTGGCTCCTTCCTGCTTCCTGGGTTGGAGGCTTCTGCTGTGGGGGGATGTAGTGGTGAGCAGGGAGGGAGGCTGAGCGCAAAGGGTGCTACCCCATCAGAAAGGAGCCTCCAGGGAGCACAGAGCCCCACCCTTTGGTGGACAGGTGGGGAAACAGGCCAGGAGGGACAGAAACTGGCTCCAAATTGCGTAGCCAGGCGGCCTCCTAAACCACTGCCTCTCCAAGCCTGCCATCATGGGGCAATATTGTCCCAGGTTTCCAGCCTGCATGCACGCCCACCCCTCCACACAGGTGCCGCACACTCCTGCAGCTGCCACTGCACACACTCGCCTCGTGCACACGCACATTCCCGAGCACCTGCTGGTGGAGCAGATGCGGACGTGTCCCCCCACATCCCCGACTGGGGGATCATCCTCACTGCCCACCACCGACCCGGGGGCTCTGCCTGCCCCTGGCCAGCCAGATGTGGGAGCGCTACCCACCACGGAGGAGAGCTGGAGAAATGCCCCGGCTCGCTGGGCCCTCACTTGAGATCCCCAGGGGGTTTCCTGCACACCCTCCCCGGGGTGCTTGGCAGGAGTGAGTCCTGTGGCCACAGTGGAAACTGGGTTGATAACAGACCTATTTCTGACCTTCTTCCTTTAGTCCTTCCCTCCTCCCCTCTCCTGCCCAAGTTCCTGCCCAGACTCCCTGCTTGCCCTTGAATCTTGTCTTGTGTTAGGCTTCTGGGGGCAGACAAGCTAAGACACTTGTTACATACAGATAAATGCAGACAGGTGCGATGTGCTCGTCCCTCGTACATGAGCTCATGTCCACACCCCTTCAGTGCGCACACAGGCACGTTCCCCTGTGTTTGTGAAACAACCTCTCCCATGCTCAGATATGTTGAACTCTTGCTCCTGGGGTGACAAGTCCCCAGAGCTCCAGCCGGCCTCTCAGGCAGAGACGACGCCAGTGGGCTGAGAGAGCCATTAGTTGCAGTCCTCCATGCTGGAAGCTTCTGGAAGCCTCCGTGCCAGAAGCAGTAATCTGGGGCCAGCTTACTGGCATTGTCTGTGTGATGGGACCCTACGAGCAGCTGCTAGATCACACATGCATGTGTGACACACCCAGTACAGACACGTTCACAGTAGAGACACATGTGTCACCAAACCAAGTGGACTCACATTTCCACAGGTTCGTATCCACACACCCCACACCCATCTACCTGCAGAGCACACGCACCGTCGGGCCCACAGACACAGCTTTCATCTTCCTCTCTCAGCCACCCCTCCAACCCTTGGGAGGGCACAGAGCGAACGAACCCCCAACTTGAGACCCCGTGGCTCCCAAGGCTAGAATCTTAGCTATTGTTCCTGTCCCCACCCCACATGCTAACGCCTGGTCTCTGCTCTCTCTCTGCCCATCCCACTCCCAACAGCTAAAAGCATCTCAGCAGGAAGACGCAGGGAAGGACGCGACCAAAATAAGTGTGAGTTTTGATAATGACTTCTTGCAAGGGCTCTAATGGAGGACACAGCTGTAATTTTGAAAAAAAAAAAAAAAAAAAAAAAAAAAATTTTTTTTTTTTTTTGGTCCAGTTCAGCAGGGAGCTCGGGCAAGAAGATGGAAGGGAAATAAAAGAGGAGGAGAAAATAATGGCCCTGCTCTGGTTTTTAAAAGCCAGAGATTTTTCAAGTTCATTGAATGACAGGCACAAAAAAATGACAGGAGGAGAGAAGATGCATCCTCTCCTGTCGAGGCCAAGCCTGGTGTCGCCTGTCTGTTGCTGCAGCATTTTTTATTTGGGGAAACCAACAGGGTCTAATGAGACTCAGCTGGCTTTTTTCTTGCCCATCGTGACTGACTGCGGCAGGATCTCAGGGTCACCTGGGGGTGAGGCTGCTGGGGGAGCTGCAGCTGAAGGATTTCAGGACTGGCCTAGCCTTCTTAAGCACTGACTGTTGTTGCTACGGCTCCACCGGGTAGGGCCAAGCTCTTGCCCATTGCACAGGTGGGCCCACCAAGGCTTAAAAGGGTTAAATATTCGCCAGAGCTCGTGGTTGGCTGGGACTACAAGCTCTTTCTCTCTGGGCTTTGTTGGGGCCCAGTGAATGGGTGGGGGACCCCAGGGCCCAAGTGACAGTTTTTGTGGGTGGTGGCACCCAAGGTCAGGCCTGAAAAAGGCAGCGTGATTGAGGAGGTGGAAGGGACCTGAGGGAGGCCCTCCGGGGGCAGGGTGACCGCGGGGCCGAGCCGGATCTGTGCCACACTGAGAAAGCAGATGTGCCCCCAGGACTATGAATGTGTATGTGGGGGGGGGGAACAGGAGAACCTCCAAAATCACCCTTGCTACTGTTTCCACAGCTTTCCTGCGACTTCTAGGGTAGCTCAAGACCCCAAAGCCATTTAGACACAGAAGAGTCTGAGTAAAAGTGGGCACCAGGAGGCATAGGGGTGCAGTGCTGGGTATTGGGGAACAGGGAGGAGGTGTCTCGGCCACTCAGGCAAGAGGTGGGCACATGAGAGGACAGAGGGCTTCAAAGCAGCATTTGTGCCATCTGTCTCAGGACCTCCCTGAGTCAGGGTCTGGAAATTCCAGCCATTTCCAGCTACAGGACTGTAGGTGCCCCAGCCCCCCAACCACCCCCCCCACCACCCATTATAGCACGCCAGGTATGAGATCTGTGTGTGTTAACATACCCCACCCATTGCAACTCTCGCCTACAATTTACTTGGGGTTTAAGGCAAAGAAAAGAATCATCTAATTGACTCAGAGGATTAGAATTGGAGGCTGCTGGGCCCCACGTGAGGGGAATGTGAAGATGCTAATTAGTTAAATAAAATAAATGTGCTCAGCGTGATGGCACAGTTGCTCTTCGCCCCCAGCCCCTGCCATCCCTGCACCAGCTGGGGTTCAGGGGTCTGGTTAGGAAACCTACAGACTGGCATCAGCCCGGCTCCTGGTGCAGACGGCTTCACAGGCACAGCCCTTCTGCAGTGCCAGGCTGGATGCAGCCCACACCTGTGACAGGTGTGTGTCCTCGCCTGCCGGTCTGGGGAGTCTGGAAGGCTCTAACTTTGCTCTGTGGCCCTCAAGGCTCGTACTGCTTGCTCCGCTCCCCCTCCGGTTCCTCACTTTTCCTGACATGGCTCCTCTTTCCCTCCAGACCTTGCCTGCCCTTGCACCCGACCCTTTCCTGCCCACCTACAGGCCTCCGCACAGGCCAGCCCCTCTGTCTAGGCCTTCAGAGCTCATCTCTAGAAGCCTCTGTGCACCCTGTGACTTGGCCAGCACCCCTTTTCCCTGCTGGCTGTGCCTGTAATTACCCATCTGTGTGATACAGCTGACCCTTGAACAGTATGGATTTGAAGCCTATGGGTCCACGCGCATCAGTGTTTTTCTATCGGCAGCTTCCGCATTCATCATTCAAAGCACTTTAGATGTTGGCTGGTTGAATCTGAGGATGCGGCCCACGAAGTTTGGAAGGCTTGACTGTAAATTACACACTGATTTTGCACCGCATGTGGGTTAGCGCCTCTGACCCTCTCGAAGCCCCGTGTTGTTCAAGGGTTAATTGTATTTGTTCCATGTCTGTCTGGGAGACAGTGGGACCGGGACTGTGCCTGGTTGGTTCACTGTTTTATTTCCAGAGCCTGGCACTATGCCCATACCCAGCAGTGCCTGAGAAACAGTCACCCCGTGGTCACCACATGTGCCCAGAAGTGTCGGAGAAAATTGTGACACGGACAGTTGATACCCAGACACGCTTGTGGGCTATGCCTCCTGTGCCTGCACGTGCATGTGAATAGGTGGTGTAAGGAGGCTCTCTCAGGGAGAGTGGGGGGTACCTGGATTGTGCCCCTTTCTACAGCCCCCACTGGAGCCAAACAGGGATTCCAGCCCAGTGTCTCATGTCCTTTAAAGAACCTGATTTCAAGCTGGACGTGGTGGTGTGCACCTGTAATCCAAGCGCTGGGAGGCAAGAGACCAGGGGTCATTTGAGGTCCCAGGTTCGAGACTACCCCAGGCAACATAGTGAGACCTAGTCTCAATAAACAAACAAACAAGCAAACAAATAAATGAATAGCCTGATTTCAATGGAGCATCTCTTAATTCTGAACTCTTGGGACCTAATTTGATTTTTGAAAAATAATGTGGGGGCCGAACTGTGGAGTCCACGCTTGGGCAGCTCCAGCACTGATGGGACAAACTCCCAGCAAATTCTGAGAAACAAAGTGCATTGACCTCCTGGAGGAGGTGAGGGACAGAGCACTGTGGCCTCTTGGGGCCACCTGGTGACCCTGGAAGGGGTCAGAGAAGGCCATGTTGAGAGCAGACTTGGGGTCAAGAGGACACAATGGAGCTGGCACCAGTGCCCCCCACCTCCCGTAGCTTGTGGGGGCTGAGGATCCTCTGTTAGGGCTTCATCCTGGAGCTCTCGCAAATTCTTATGCTTATTGGACGTTTTAAGTTCTGGAAGTTTTCCTTTTGATTTAAAACCTTTTGTGCTAGAATTTTAATTTTCTCTTAACTAGTTTTGCAAGTAGAGATGGTCCCCAACTTAATTTTAAGACAAGGTGGAATTCCATGCGCGCGCGCACACACACACACACACACACATCCTCCTTTCCCACGGGGCTCACCTGCCTTCATCACTGAGGTTCCTCCTTTATTTATTATATCAGATTTATCACTAGGAGTTCAGCCTGTACATCTGTTTGTGGGCCAGCCTCTGGAAACAGCCAGTGGCAGCTCGTGTCCCGTATTCATACATGGCCCCTTCCTCCGGCTGCTCATCTGTGCCCAGCCTCCTCTCCAGCCAAACCCTAAAGCAAGGGTCAGCCACAAAGACTCCAGGAAGCACACCGCAGCCCTTGTCCCTGAATCTCCATGTGTGGTTCAGGACCACGGCTTTTGTCAGGTCAAGCAAGGGGCAGGTCAAACTCCGGCCTGCACTTCCTGGCCGCCCATGCCCAAGCGGAGCCCATGCACAACCGCATGTTTTCTGGGGGTGGCGGGAGAGGGCTGGGGTCCCTGAGGCAGCACATGTGCCCGAATGCTTCATAAAGGATTAATAGGCCAAACAGCAGGGCAGCTTACTGATTGTATTTTCTGCTGTAGACGTTTCT
This sequence comes from Uropsilus gracilis, assembly GCA_004024945.1. Classification (NCBI taxonomy): domain Eukaryota; kingdom Metazoa; phylum Chordata; class Mammalia; order Eulipotyphla; family Talpidae; genus Uropsilus; species Uropsilus gracilis. The sequence goes on from PVHY01016826.1 coordinate 19,399, forward strand.
GTCTTTCCTTAAAACCAGCACAGTGACCCACAATATGCTTAGAGTATTAAGTTCTGGAGTCAGTCAAGGAGGCAAAGCTCATGTGGAATCAAAAATCCCTACTCCCTCTTGGGACTCCCCTGAACTATCACGGGAGCAGCAGCTGGTGGTGGTGACGGGCTGTGAAGATGCCTTGTGTAGGCCATGGTCTCACACACCCATCTCCTCCCCTCAGGATGCTCCCGGGCCAGTGTGGGAGATGAATGTTAGCCCAATAATCCCACATGATCAAAAGAAAACTTAAAATTGTGTCGCTGGCCGCAGTGGCATGTGGCTTTAATCCCAGCCTAGGACGGGAGGCTGAGACTGGGAATCACTTGAGCCCGCAGGTTTGAGATCCACCCGGGGCAACCTAGCAAGACCTAGTCTCAAAAAATAGCTGGGCGTGGTGGTGCGCAACTGTAATCCCAGCCATCTGGGAGGCTGAGGCTGGGGATCGCTTGAGTCTGGGGTACCCTGGGCAATGAGAGTCTGCGGTTGCCTGGGCAACATAGCGAGACCTAGCCTCAAAAAAAAAAAAGAGAGAAGAAAAAAGAAAACTTACAACTGTGACTCAAAATGAAGGCTGCCAGGAATAGGAGAACAGACCTAGTCTGGAAGGTCTAGAGGACTTCCTGGAGGTGGTGCTTTCTGAAGTGAGTACCGAAGCATAGAGGAATTGGCTGGGAGTGAGAGACCTTGGCTGTGTGTGGGCACTGGGAAAACTGTGAAGCCTGGTGGGGATAAGGCCACTGAGGGGAGCCACGAAAGAGGCTTTCTAACTTGGTCAACTCTGGGGAGACCCAACAAGAGCTGGGCTGGTGGCCAGTGAGAGAAGCTGAGACCTTGCCAGTATAGGGGATCTAGATTCTGGGCAGTGGGGGTGGGAGGGAGATGCATGTGTAATGTTTAGATCAAGGACTCAGGCATGGAATGAGCTGGTGTGTAGAAGGAGCGGTAGGGATGATCATGTGGGCAGGTTGGGCTGGAAAGGATGAGACTTTCTGGGGCCCAGATTTGAGGAGACCCTGAGTCAGGTTCTGAACAAGCCTCCAGGGACCAGTGAAGGGGCTGGGTGGAGCTGAAGGGAGCACGGTGGAGCAGGCTTGGAGCAGGGCAGGGACTGCCTGTCTGATGGATTCGCCAGCACCTTCCCATGTGACCCCGTTCATCTCGGGCTTCGATCCCATGCAGGAAAGGCCTGGCACCATGGAGGTAAATGGACACCACCCTCCCCTCCTGGCATGGCTGGGCAAAGACCTCAGCCTGCCACCTGACCTTGCTGGGAAGGCCTGGGTCTGGGTGAGCGGGCAGCTGAGCTCGGTTGTGGCATGGGCTCACCTCGTCTCTTTCAGCATAATTAGGTGCTTAATTGCACTGAGAAGGCCTGTCGATGCCTGTGCCGAGATGATTATGATTTACAGCCAGGCGGCCGTGAGGGGGTCTCTTTGCCTGGCCGACGTCTGGTCAGGCTGCAGGGCTGGACTTCGGGGTTCACCGGCCAAGCTGTGAATGGTAGAACCCAGCAGATGCCTCCTGCCAGTCCTGAGAAGCTGCGGCAGGATGTGGGGCTCTGCCTTTGAGGAGGTGCAAGGGTTCCCCCAGCTATGGAGGCCTGGGGAGCTGGGGAATGAAGTGAGGGAGGGTGGAGAGACCAAACCCTAGTTTCCTAGCCATGGGTGTCCCTGTGACATGGGTAAGCCTTGGCCTCTGTCTCCAGCTGAGTGACCTTGGGCAAATCATGTCACTTTTCTGAGCCTGCTCACTGGCCCATATGCTGGGTACCCAGCCTAGTGGGACACACAGCCCAGGCTGACGGCAAAGTTTCAGCAGGATGTTGAAGCTCCAGCACCTCGTCTGGTATGGGTCAGTTGCTTCATAAACACTTGTTACCAGCACTGCTCTTACTGTTACTGGGATTGTCCTGGGAAGCTTCCAGGAGGATAAATGGTGGTCAGGCAGTACAGAGATGGGGAAAAACACCTTTCATGATTCCTCATCTCAGGAACGTGTGTCAAGGTGAGACCCAGGAGGCTGGGAGAGCACTGTCAGACCTGTGCTCTTGCCCTTCGTCCTGTTGGAAACCAGCTAGAGACTGAGGTCTGGGCTCTCCTAATGTGATCCCCTGTGCCTGTGCTGGGACCTGGCTAGTTCCTGGCCCTTCCCTAGCACCCAGCTCAGAGTAGATGCTCACTAAATGTCTGTTCAGAGAAAAGACACCTAGTTCTAGGAAACCAACGGGTCAGAGCCCAGCCTTCCAAGGCCCTGTTCCCCTTCTCTCTGGCCTGGACAGGGAGACCCAGCCCAGGCCTTGGTGGCCCCTTTGGGGGAGAGGTGGTAGGTGGAGGGTGGGACAGTGCTTGGCGCTCCTTCCCTAGGAGTGCCTGCTCCCAGCGCTTCGCATTATTACTCCATTAGCGCCTTGTAGGGCTGACAAATGAAGGATAATTAATATCCGTGAGGGAAACAGATGTTGAGGTAATTCGCTCCCTGCTGCGCATTTGCAACGGCATCTCCTAACTCGCTTGAGAGCATGACAGGCCAAAGGACCTCTCCATGCCCTTGGTCAGAGGTGATGGAGTCCGGGACTGATGGCCTCCAGCTGGGCCGAGCCCCACAGCGGGGAGGGGTGCTGGTTCCTCGCCCCTCTCCTAGAAGGGCAGCTGGAGATTTCCCACCGCTTGCCCCTGGGAAGTTCTGCCCGTGTCCCTCCTCATTCGTCCTGCCACACCAGAATCTCATGTTGTCTGCTCTGTGGGGAACAGCCAGCAGGACTCTGAAAAAGGGAGAGGTCTAGGCTCCCTGCTGTCCGGATGCCCTCTTCCCTTTGAGAACCTGGGAACCCCCATGGCCTCGCCAGCTCTCGTTGACCCATGTGGGTTGACCCATGTGGGTTGACCCATGGGGGGACAGGTCTGCCCTCATGGAGTTTGTAGTTTAGCCAGAGTGAGTGAGTGAGCTCTGCCACTTACAGACTCCATCGATGGGTAAGTCGTTGCTCTCTCCAGCTTAGTCTCACCATCTGTGAAGTGGGTAGAATCATACATCTATGGCCTGAAATTAAAAATGATCTCTGGACACCACTTCCTTTGGAGAAAGAAGCAACTATGGAAGTCTGTTCACTTGGCATTAATGTCACTATTGTTATTTACAGTGTCAGGTAAATAGTGACTCCCTGGTGGTCACTAGGTGAACAGAATAGATCATCCCTGTCCACGTGGAGTCTGTGGTGCAGCCAGAAAGAAATAAAAACCAGGTCAGCAGACAAATGACTTTCAAGTTGTCCTCTGAAGGCGATAAACAGGGGATTGTCCTGGGAAGCTTCCAGGAGGATAAATGGTGGTCAGGCAGTACAGAGATGGGGGAAAAGCACCAGACAGCATGTATCAGGACCCTGAGATCAGCAAGAACTTGGCATTTGAGAGGTGATAAGAAGAGGCCAGGGGCACTAAAGCAGATTAAAGAGAAAAGATTAGAGCTGGCCACAGTGGCGTGCAGCTATAATCCCAAGCTTAGGATGGGAGGCTGAGACTGGGAATCGCCTGAGTCCACCGGTTCAGGACCCGTCCAGGGCAACATAGTGAAACCTAGTCTCAAAAACAGCTGGGTGTGGTGGTGTGTCCCTGTAATCCCAGCTACCGGGGAGGCTGAGGCTGGGGATCGCTTGAGTTCAGGGTACCCCAGGCAACGAGTCTGTGGTTCCCTAGGCAACATAGTGAGACCTAGCCTAAAAAAAAAAAAAAAAAAAAGGGATAAGATTAGAAGTCAAAGGAGGACCGGGCATGGTGGTACATGCCTGTAAGCAGCAGCCTAGGAAGCCGTGGCCGGGGCCAGGGATCGCGGTTCGAGTTCCGCTTGGGGCAACATAGCGAGACCTAGTTCCAAAAAAATAGCTGGGTGAGGTGGTGCGCACCTGTAATCCCAGCTATCTGGGAAGCTGAGGCTGGGGATTGCTTGAGTCCATGGTACCCCAGACAACGTGAGCCTGTGGTTCCATGGGCAAAAATAGTGAGACCTAGTCTCAAAAAAAAAAAAAAAAAAAAAAGGCCAAAGGAGTGAGTGACCAGTTGCTGAGTAAGCGTCCTTCAGAGCCTGTCCTCTTCCTTGTCCTGGCCTTGTCACCCCCAGGGTGATCAGCAGGAGCTTTCCCTCCCGGAGTTGGGTCTGGCAAGAACAGACTGGATGGTGTCCCAAACCCCCAGAGGGGAGTCTGCAGCCCTCTCAACTCCAACCTGGGCAGGGTGAGCCTGTAATGCCAACAGGTGGTAAGGTCATTGGGAAGAGGGGCCCTGCTGGTGCTTGGGAAGTGATCTTGGCTGTTCTGTCTGGGGGTGGGGGCAGAACTCCTTTAGTCTCTTTGTAAAAAGGAGCCGAGGAACGAGGAAAGCCTCTTCCTACCACCACCCTTTTCCATTAAGCCTAACTTCTCCTTCCTCTCTAAGTAACTTTTTATTTTGAAATATGGACTCATGGAATGTTGCAAAAGTAGGTCAGAGTTCTTTGTGCCCTTCAGCCAGCTTCCCCAGTGATGTTCCGTCTGACCATTTAACTACATTTTCTTTTTTAATTGAAAAAGTCACACTAGTATACTAAAAACATTTATTCATAAGAACTGTAATATGTAAATTACCAAACGTCATCAACAGGTGGCTGATAAAGAAATCGTGGTATAGTCCTATGGTGGAATACTATATAGCAGTGAAAAAGAAACAAGTTCAGCCATGCAACAACCTGGAAATCTTAACGAAGTGACACAAGAAAGAGCTCAAAAACAGGCACTAATCTTTGGTGACTGAAGTCAGAGCAATGGTAAACCCCAGGGTGCTGACCCTGAGGTAACCCCAAAGTCACAAGGGCATGCTCTGGAGGGTTAGAAATGTGCCTTGATTGTCTCTGAATGTGGCCACATAGACATATATACAAATAACATTTCATCAAACTGTTCATATAACCTGTGTACCCTCTACTGTTACATTTCAGTTTTAAAATAAGATCAGCAAGCCAAATAAATAGACAAGCAAGCAAAACCCCAAATACAAATGTCATAGACTTTCTTGTTCCCCCCCAACTGGAGTGGACAGAGGTTATCATCCCAATATACTGATGATCAGTCTTTATTTTGTTTTTAAAGGAACAGAGCATTTCAGACAAAGCTATGGGTTCACTTTGCAGTCTATCCCAAGTCCATAGCTCTCCCTTGGGCACCACCAGTGAGACAGCCACAGCTCAGAGGCCTCTGCGTGCCCTCCTGTCTATTTTAAGCTTCAATGTGCACAGGTCTCCAAAACCAGTATAACGTATTTTTATGCACTTATTTGCAGAAATGGCATCACACTGTTGGAGCTTTGCAATGAGACCTTTTTGCCCTGCATTGAGATCTAACTCATCTACTGCAGTGGTTCTTTTTAACTGCTGAGTAGTATTCCACCAAATGGACCTACACTGCTTATTTATCTGTTCTGCTGATGGACATTTAGGTTGTTTCTATGTGTTGCCTATTTAGCTCACCCTCCTGCAAACCTACTAGTGCCCTAGTGCGAGTGTTTCAGGGACAGGCGTGTGGGATCCCGGGTCCTATGTCCCCCCTTCTTCCCCCACTGTGATCCATGGCCAGGTCAAAGTTTCTCTGTCGCCCCCAGGTGGTCAAAGTGGTGGGTAGCAACATCTCCCACAAGCTGCGCCTGTCTCGGGTGAAGCCCACGGATGAAGGCACCTACGAGTGCCGAGTCATCGACTTCAGCGACGGCAAGGCCCGGCACCACAAGGTCAAGGCCTACCTGCGGGTGCAGCCAGGAGAGAACTCCGTCCTGCACCTGCCAGAAGTCCCTCCTGCGGCACCTGCCCCACCACCCCCCAAGCCAGGCAAGGAGCTGCGGAAGCGCTCGGTGGATGAGGAGGCCTGCAGCCTCTAGACTGATGCCCTCCCCGCCACTTGCCTGCCACCCGCCCCTACGGCTGTACAGAGTGCATGAGGAGCCGCTGGACCGCTGGGGACGGGACTGCCCAGGGTCCAGCCGCCTCTCCATCCCGACACCGCTGTGGCCCCCACATCGGCCCTCTCCCACCACCCTTTTTGCTCAGCATGTAAGCCCCACCCAACCCTTCCTTTTCAGACCCCTGCTGTGACCCGGCTTGAAGAAGGTGGCTCCTGAGAAGGTGGCTTGGGGCATCAAGGGGATGATCCCCCAACACTGGGGAGGGACACCATTCTGGGGCAGCTGCCCCTTCTGTCACCAGCTTCAGTGGAGTCCAGTGTTTTGCTTTGCTTGCTTGTCCCCCATCCTGTCCCAAGCCGGGGCCTCCCAGCCTTACTTCCCTTCCTTCCTACCATCCCCTGCTTGGACCCTGGGGTGTGGACAGTGACCCCTCCCCAAATTTGAACATGAATCTCTGAGCTGAACTAGGGCCCCATCCTCATGAAGAACTGGGGCACAGATCCAGGAGAACCTTGCTTTGGGACCCTCATAATCAGGGTCACTCATAGGGGTCTTGGGAGGAAAGCAGACACTCCACTGCCTCCTGGTGGGTTATTCCATCCAGCCTCCTTCTACCTAAGAAACAGCTCTCCGCCCCACCCTGCAGGGAGGCAGACCAGGGAACCCTACCCTTTCACACAGCAAGTCAGAAGGAGGATTTTTCCCCTCTGACCCCATGGCCCCAGGCAGAGTTTTGCACCAGCAGGACCCCCTTCAGGGTCTTTGAGGCTCTCCCAGGAGCCCCCCTCTGCCAGCTCCCAATGTCCCAACCCTCCTTTGGGCCCCATGCCAGGTCCATCCAAGGGATTCTTGGGAGCCAAGCCTCGCCCTCATACCAGTCCCCTCAATTCCGGATCAGGGGAACAACCACCCCTGGTGATTTGTAAATATTTCTATTGGGTCCAGCACCCCCTCGGAACTGCCTCAAACCTCTGGCCACCCCCAGCTATGGTGTGGGGGATGTGGGAGAGGCTGAGGGCTTTGTCCAGGGCTGTGTGGGGAACCCTGTACATATGATCCAATCTGTGACTACCAGCCAACCCGAATAAAGCGGTTTAAAGAAAAACCTCTGGGCAGTGTTTTTTTGGGGCATTTGTGTGTCAGAATATGAGGAGCTTGGGGGTTATGCTTGGCAAGCCCACACCCATGCCTCCTTCACTTCTTCCCTTATCCCCCAAACTCAGAACAAGAGCTGGTGGGGCACAGAGAAAGGGGGAAGGAAAACAGCCTTTGTTCAGCTCCAATCCAATTACCAGGTACTCAAATTATTCTTTGACTTTGAGATAATCACACATACAGAAGACTGCATAAAATGTGTTTGCACGATTCTGTGAATAAATAAATTATAGAGCAAATAAGAGAGTAGCCACCACCTACCAAACACAGTGCTTACCAACCCTCCCCCCAGCTCTGCCAGTGTCTCTGATCATACCCCCTTTCCTCCCTCTTAGGGGTAACCACCACCCACCCTGACTTGTAAGGTAATGACTTTCTTAATAATCCTCTTTACATAAAATTTTGCTACCTGTATGTATGTCATCTTAATATAGATTATTGTATTCTGTCTTCTTGAATGTCATATGCATGGACTCATACTTTATCTGTTCTGGTCATGTCTTGTCCTTTTTATTGCTATATAATATTCCATTGCATGATCACCCTGCAACCTATCAGCTGATATAGTCATTCTACTGTTTACAAGAATTTGTGTTCCAGCTCGGTGCTATTACTAACACTGCTTCCAGGAGCATTCTCATCCATGTCTTGTAGTACATGTGAGCACAGCCTTCTTGGGGTAGATTTGTGAGTTTGAACATTTAGGGGTACACTCATTTTCTGCTATGATGTGTCACCATCCCCTTAATATATTCAGAGACTCCTGCTCACAGAGGTTAAGTAGTTCATTCAAAGTCACACAGCTGTTGAACTCTGCTCTGCCAAGTTTGCATACCCTCTCCCCTAACCCATTTTCCTTCATGCCTGGGCTCTTGACTCCGCTTCATTTTCACCTGTCCTTTTTCTGCTGAAATTCCACCCAAGAAGGTATTAGTCTGGGGCTCTCAAGCTCAGCCCTGACAGCCAGGTGGCCAACTATTCCCTCCACTGTGCCCCTGCAGAAACCACAAGTACCACCCACACCAGGGCATCTGCCTGTGTCTTCCAGAAACATGCGTGCAAGGCAGCCCCTGAAAAGCCCAGGCCCCTCTGGGAAAGTCTGGTGTGTGTGTGTGTGTGTGTGTGTGTGTGTGTGTACGGGCTAGTGGGAAGAGGCTTATGCTATATACTGAGTGCCTATGACCTAGGCACAAGTGAAGGGCTGTGGGAATTCCTAAGATTCCAAAGATCTCATTTAACTCCCAAGGGCCTGCCCCTGTTGCAGTCCTCTTCTTCTTTAGAAGGACCCCCACCTTAGTTGGTGGGTGGAGGGAATTTTCTTACTCTATTGGGTGGGTAGCCCAGACCAGAGGAAAGTTACAGTCAGAATCTTGCCTCTACATATGCAGCTTAAACCTCAAACCAGACTCTTCATCTCTCTGAAGCTCCATTTCTTCCTCTGTAAAATGGGGACATGACCAGGGAAATGCAAATCAAAATGGTGTGATTGGGGGACTCATAAGATAGATAATATCAAGTGCTGGCAAAGATGTGGAGAAATTGGAACCCTGATGGTGGGATTATAAATGGTGTAGCCACTCTGGAAAACGGCCTGGCGGTCAGAGTTACCATCTGACTGCAGTTCCACTCCTGACACTCCAGGGAATTGAAGACCTGCATCCACCCCAGAACTTGGTAGTATTTCTAGCAACATCACTCTTAGCCCCAAAGTGGAAACAACCCAAATAGCTATCAACTTGGTGCATGGATGGATGAAATGTGGTGGACCAGACTTAGACTGTAACATGGTGACAGAGACCTGAGGCGCTGCTACTCACCATAGTGTGGAGCACCTGGAAACGTGAAGCCTGGTAGCCCAGTAAGCTGAGCAGCTGAACTCAGAAGCCTGCACAGTGCATGGTTCTGTTTCTACAGAACATCCAGAACAGAAAACCTTTTGACCGAAAGCCAACTGAAGGCCAGGCATGGTGGCGCATCCCTGTAGGTGGCAGCCTAGGAAGCCACGGCTGGGGCCAGGGATTGCAGTTCAAGTCCTGACAGGGGCACGTAGCGAGACCTAGTCCCCCAAAAAAGTAGCTGGGTGTGGTGGTGCGTACCTGTAATCCCAGCTACCTGGGAAGCTGAGGCTGGGGGTTACTTGAGTCTGTGGTACCACGAGCAACGTGAGCCTGCGGTTCCACGGGCAAAAATAGTGAGACCTAGTCGAGAGAGAGCGAGAGAGGGAGAGAGAGAGAGAGAGTGCAAGCCAACTGGTGGGCATGAGTGAGGAGAGTGGGGAGTGGCAGTGAGTGGGGTCAGGGCTCTTTGGAGGGTGATAGAACTGATGGTGCTATGGCTGTGAATTCTGCGGATATACTAAGGATCATTGTGTTTTTAGTATCACGCCCTTTTCAGGGGTGATTTGTACTGTATATGGATTATATCTCAATAAAGCTGGTGAAAGAGTTGAGAGGCTCCTCCTTGGAGCAGCACGCTCATGTGCCACACCCACACTAGCAGAGCCTGGCTCCTGTGAGTCCTACTGGGAATTGGACATGAAAGCCAGCGCCAAGCTGGGCTGAGAATCAGGACACAGCCAGTGTGGCAGCCCGGGGGCAGAGGGTAGTGGAGGAACCTAAGCGCTGGAGGCGGGAAGTTCCTTATGGAGTTGTGAAGGTAGTGCCCAGGCCATTTCCCACAGGCTCAGAGGAACCTTCTTGCTGTACCAGGTTAGTTGCATTTCCCCCATGCAATCCAGCCCAGGAATAAGGGAGCGGAGGGCAATGCCTGTTATAACTCAGTTGGTCAGACCCTCTCCGGGCTTCAGACCCCACACACCAGCCATAGCTGGTGCCCCTGGGTGGTTCTTGTGATGGGAAGTGGAAGCAGACCTTTGGCCAGGGGTGGCCTCCCCCATATTTGCTTCCGAGTTACTCCGGTCCTTCCAGGCCCTGAATTCTGGTCCAGATCCTACCCAGCCAGGTGGGGGCTCCTCTTAGGGATCTCCTGCCAGCTCCACCCAGAGGTCCCTTTCTGTCATCCCATGTGTGGGGATGGGAAACTGACAGCAGAGACAAACTCTCTGTCCCCTTCGTCATTTACCCTGGGATTCCGGTGTGAGGCCTGTTTCTGAAGGTGAGAGGGTTTCCAGTAAGTCTCATCAGCCCAGGAGCTGGGCCCTGCTGGTTCAGGGCAGGCCTGGTATAATTCCTGTTCTCCTCAGAAAGTGCTGACCAGGTGACTAACTTCCTAGAGGGGCTGGGACAGTTCCAGAATCATCCCAGCGCCTCATGCCCAGCTTGGGCAGGTCACGAAGGAGGCCTGGGTGTCCACTGCCTCCTGAGTGATAGAAGCTTGTGAGTAGTCCAGGTGTTGGGGCTCCATTCCCACTGACCCTGATCCAGAATGAAACTCAGGAAGCTGACTGCACAGAAGATGCTGGTGGAAGCAGCCGTGGAGCTGAGTTGGAGAAATGCTGCACCATATGACGCTTCAAGGAAACCGACACGCATTACTGAACAGTGTTAGTGCATTTTATAAAAGGGGGTTCTGTTCCTAAACCACATGCCAGGGCCCTTGCTTCTCACCAGCTCACAGACCTATCTCCCTTTCACTGCTGATTTCCATACCATTCCAGACACGATGCACCACCGTCAACCACAACTTGCCTGCCGAGGGATGTCTAAGTTGTTTCCAGTGATTTGCTTTCATGGGCAATGAGTCTCTGAGTATGGTTCCATGAACAGCTTGGCACTTGGACATTTCAGGATGTGGGAATCCTGAAATCTGAATGTGCTAGCACCAGAAGGATGGGTGTACACTTGCCGTTTGAGACATCTATCAAATGGACCTCCCTAAGCTGGGCACGGTGGCGCATGCCTATAAGCTTCAGTCTATGAAGCAGCTGGAGCTAGGAGTCATGGTTCGAGTCCCGCTTTGGGCCGGGTAGTGAGATCTAGTTCCAAAAAATAGCTGGGCGTGGTGGTGCGCACCTGTAATCCCAGCTACCTGGGAAGCTGAGGCTGGGGCTTGCTTGAGTCTGTGGTACCCCGGGCAACGTGAGCCTGAGGTTCCACATGCAAAAATAGCGAGACCTAGTCTCAAATAATAATAATGATAATTGACCTCCCTAAACAACTGTGAAAATCTTTTCAAAAAATTGATAATAAAGGCCGGGCACAATGGTGTATGCCTTTAGCCACAGCCTATGGAGCAAGGTCAAGGCTAGGAATCTCTTGAGTCTGCGGGTTCAAGACCTGCCCGCCCGGGGCAACGTAGCGAGAACTATTCTCAAAAAAAAAAAAAACAATCTGTGTAAGTGGCAGCCTAGGAAGTCATGGCTGGGACCAGGGATCGCAGTTCAAGTCCTGCTAGGGGCACGTAGCGAGACCTAGTTCCAAAAAATATAGCTGGGCTTGGTGGCATGTGCCTGTAATCCCAGCTACCTGGGGAGCTGAGGCTGGGGATTGCTTGAGTCTGTGGTATCCTGGGCAATGTGAGCCTGCGGTTCCACAGGCAAAAATAGCGAGACCTAGTCTCAAAAAAAAAAAAAAAAAAATCTGGGTGTGGTGGCGCATGCCTGTAATCCTAGCTACCTGGGAGGTTGAGACTGGGGATCGCTTGAGTCCGTGGGATCCCGGGCAACATGAGCCTGCGGTTCCCCAGGCAACACAGCGAGTCCTGTCTCGAAAAAGCGGTCAGGCACGGTGGCGGGCGCCTATAATCTCAGTTACGTGGGAGGCTGAGGCTGGGGATCTCTTGAGTCCGCAGGATCGAGACTACCCCAGGCAACATGGTGAGACCTAGTCTCAAAAAAAAAAAAAAAATTGATAATAAGTAACACAGGCCTATGATGTGAAAGGTTTTAAATTCAAAAGAAGTGTATCTATAGATATTTTCATTCCATCCATCTTCCTGGTTTTCCCTAGGGACAATAATCACCACTTAACACCCCTTTCAGTACAGTCTGTGCACCTATGTGTGAGTTTGTTTGTGTATTTAAACCCATAGATGATAGCATGTTAGCACACAATCTGTACCTTGGTTTTTTCCACCTAACTACCTTCCATGGTGGAGATTTCCAAAGGGTCATTTATTTGTTTATTTACTTATTTGCTTATTTATTTGTTTGTTTGCTTTTGAGACTAGGTCTCACTATGTTGCCTGGGGTAGTCCCAAACCAGCAGAATCAAGAGATCCCCAGCAATCAATCTCCCAGGTAGCTGGAATTACAGGTGCCTGCTACCATGCCCAGCTGCTTTTTCGAGACCAGGTCTCGCTATATTGCCTGGGGTAGTCTCGAACCCGCTAACTCAAGCGATCCCTGACCTCTTGCCTCCCAGCACTTGGATTACAGGTGCAGGCCACCATGCCTGCCCCAAGGGTCTTTTAAAGTTTATAGAATATCCCATTTTACAGAAGAATGGTGATTAATTTGGCCAGTCCCCATTGATAAACGTGCAGGTGGTTTCCAATCTTGTGCTGCATAAACAACGTTACAGTGAATTTCCTGGAGTATAAATCTGTGCACAACTATGCAAATATGTATGTGGATAAATATTTAAGAGTTAGAGTTGCTGGGTCAAAGACTGTGCGTTTTTATTTTTATTTTTATTTATTTATTTTTTTTTTTTTTTTGAGACTAGGTTTCGCTATTTTTGCACGTGGAACCGCAGGCTCACGTTGCCCAGGGTACCACGGACTCAAGCAATCCCCAGCCTCAGTTCCCCAGGTAGCTGGGATTACAGGTGCGCACCACCAAGCCCAGCTATTTGGGGGGGAAGGGGGACTAGGTCTCGCTCTGTGCCTCTGGTGGGACTCAAACTGCAATCCCTGTTCCCAGCCGTGGTTTCCCAGGCTGCCACCTACAGGCATGCGCCACCATGCCCGGCTGTGTTTTTAATTTTAGTAAATCTTGTCAAATTGCTCTTGATAGAAGTTGGGACCAGTCTGGCATTCCCATAGGCTGTCATGATGGTTTCAATTTGTGTTGGTCTTAGGAGTGAGTCTGAGCATCATTTTGCTTATTTAAGAACTGCTTGTACTCTCTTTGCTGTGAACTGACAGTTCATAATCTTTGCCCAGTTTTTTTATTGGCTTGTTGCTTGTCATCTTATTGATTAGTAGAGGTTCTTTGTGAGATGAATTGCAATTATTTTTCTCAGCCTTTTGTTTGCCTTTTGACCTTGTTTTTGGTGTTTTTTTTTTTTTTTTTTTTTTTTTTTTTTTTTTTTTTTTTTTTTTTTTTTTTTTTTTTTTTTTTTTTTTTTTTTTTTTTTTTTTTTTTTTTTTTTTTTTTTTTTTTTTTTTTTTTTTTTTTTTTTTTTTTTTTTTTTTTTTTTTTTTTTTTTTTTTTTTTTTTTTTTTT
>PVHY01016827.1:0-32854 GCA_004024945.1 Uropsilus gracilis
TCTCCTCTCCTTCTCTTCTCTTTGTAGAGAGTTTCCTCAATGGGGACAACCCTCAGCAGATGGTAGGTCAGACTGATCTCAGTTTTGGCTTGCATCTCTGCTATGAAGCCGCTCTAATATTTATGCAACCTTCCTCCTCCTGTGGAAAAAGGATGTGCTTTGCCATTGCTGAAGGCATGTCTGAACTGGAATTTTGTACCCCTGCTCCCTGGTGACGTTGTATGTATAATTCTCTCTTAGTTAGTTATCTCTGTATTTGGTATCACAATAGTTTTCTCTGTGGTCTTCTTGAGTGCTGCCCAGGAAATTCCAGCACCTTTTTTTTTCTTATCCCTCACTGCTTCTATATTTGCTATTGCGTCAAACCATTAAATTTTCCTTATTCCTGATGAGGGCTGATGGAAGGCAAACCAGAGGAGGTAATGACTCAAATTCCCTGAAACCCATCCCCCCGCCCTGCATACCCCGCCCCAACCTGCCTCTAGAATGACTTGGGTGTGGTGGTACCTGCATACAGTTCGATCCCAGGACTACCTGGATGGACTCCAGTCACCCTGCCCACCAGAAAGGAAGAGTGGAGCCAGCACAAAACTACAATTACTGTATACTTTTATAGGGAAAATTAGACAAACGGAATGAATGCATTTGTACTAAAGGAAAAAAAGAATATAAGATGTTTGTAACCTCATTTCATATCATCAGTATATATTTGAACATGTATGGAAAGGAAGAAATGGTACTAAATGTAGACATACAGAATATCAGAAAATATTAAATAATTATTAATATTAAATATTAAACATTAAATAAATATTAAAAAGTTCAAGGAGAATGTACAGGAATGTATCAGAGAAAAATATTAAAAGTGCAAAGAGAATTATTTTAAAATGAGAAGAGATAAAGTTTGATGTTTATTTTAAACTAAGAAGTGGTTTTTTGAATTATTCTAAATATTTGAAATATTCTAAATATTCTAAATTCTAAATATTTGAAATATTCTAAATATGCATGCATTTGATTTAAAATTTATATAGTAACTAACATCACTAAATCCTTAAGATAATGATATTATTTGTCTGGATATATTAATGTATAGATATTTGTTATTGTTACTACTTAAGAAGAGACTATCAAAAGTAAAAATATAGTTTCAATTACCAGGAAATTTTACTTTGAAAACTTGTTTGAAAGTTATTATAGTATTTCTAACAATGGATGAAATATTCAAAAACTAGTTGAATGAAAATACATGTAGAATTATAGAACAAAAGTGACAAGAGTATTTATATATAATATCCATAATTTACTTAAATCATACACAAATTATATGAAACTGTAGTTTCCAACTGTCAATGGTGTTTACCAGCATTTGAGGGCTGAGGTTTATATGTTTTATATTTTTTCTTCTTTATGTTGTGTGTTATGTTGACAAGTATAATTTACAATAAATCATTAAAAAGCATTTTAAGGCTCAAAAAACTAATCAAAAACAAAAAGTTTAAAGCTCTGAATTATGGAAAACATCACACCGGCAAAATCCTCAAAATTTAGGAAGAAAGAGGTATCTTTAAGGAATAATCAGCATCTAGTAGTAACAGACAAGGATCTCTGCCTAAAGTGGTAGGCATTAGCCCCAACACTTTCTTTGATTTTCTAATGTTCTGTGATAACTTGAGGTTGGATGCAACACTGAAGATGACAAGTTTACTATGAATGGAATAGAATAGATTGCCATAACATCTAAAAATATTTAATTGGAATAGAATAATAAAATAAAATATAAATATTTTCACCAAACCTTTCCCTGTTGTGGAATCATACTTAATAGACATTACTCAATTTGAATGGTGGATATTAATCCAATTTTATAAATACTAGACATACTCAGATATTGTATTATTAAGACCAAAATTGGGTGCAATAAAATATTTGAAATATAAACCCATGTAAGTTGTGTGTTGTCAAAATTTGCTGCCAACAACACACTTCTAAAAGCAAATATATTCTATCAAGTGAGTGCTAGTAATTAAATTGTAGAATCTATATTAGTATTTTGTATGAATAATTATCTCTAAGGACTACTTCTTGCTACCCTGTTTTTATAATTATATATACTTAATGTGACAACACTGTAATTAGCATTCTTTGTAATTCATTTAATATTTCCCTTGGTCAGCCTGAATGTTGCCATATGCTATAAATGTTTCTGTTTTAGTGTGTCTTATAATTGCAATTTATGAAAAGTATAGATATATTTTAAGGAAATGATACAGCTAGCCAATAAGCAATAAAAAATGAATAATGTAAATCAAAACCTAAGAAGGGTATATATTTATTTTCATCTTACTATTGTTTTGCTACACTTTCTGATAAACCTTTGTTATATTTACATGTTATGCAAATGTGAGATCCAATTTTTCTGATACCTGTAAGTACTGATTTTAATTATTTGTTTTAATGGTGGCAAGAAATATATAATCATTTTGATTAGTTTCTGATAACTCTTAAAAATTTATCATAGAAATACCTTGAAATTGTGTTTTATGCTCAACATGCAAATTTTCAAAAGGTTAGATATATTCATTCAGATCTAGCAATGCAAGTATTTTATATAAGATATAGTTATCTTTGATATATTTTTCCATTTAATCAATCTTTATACATATATTTCTCCCATATGCAATTCTGTGTTTCCAAAGCTTAGATCTATTTTTTAATTTTCTGCTTAAATTTCCACATTATACCTTAATAGTGTATTGACATCAGCTTCATCCTTCTTCATCAGGGTGCTAAGGTTTCAATTTTAGGAATGTATATCCACACTTGAATAGCTAACAGTCACTGTAGAATTTGGCATAACTATGAAATATATAAAACAGAAAATAAAAACTTAATTTTCCTTGACTTACTAATGTGAAAATATCAAAAAAGTGGGTAATGAAAGTTAGTTTGTCTAGTGTTTAGGGACACTTTTAAACAATTGCTCCAGAACAAAGAATAATCAGAACAGTTCTGCAAACTCATTTTCTTTGAATTTTAGAATTATCCATATTATTAGCACTTTATTTATTTAATTGTAATTATATTATTTTTATTGAGGTGGCATTGGTTTATACATGATCGATGATGTAGGGGATAGTTTCACAATCTCCAGGTGTATGTTGATAGATCACATCTCTTATCAAAACACCAATAACCCTCCACCAGAGTTCACTGTTTACTTTCTCCTTTTCTCCTTAATTCAAGCTCCTCCCCCATCCCCCACCTGCATCTGTTTGTCTCAATTTTACAGTCAACTGTCTAAAAATTTGTTTTGGTTTAGTTTTATCAGTTCCTTTATTTATTTTTAAGTCCACATATGAGGGAAATCAAGTATATACCTTTCACCTTCTAGTTATTTTACTTAGCATAATCTCCTCTTCATCCATATTGCTACAGATAGCAAGACTTCTTTTTTATAGCTGAGTAATATTTCATTGAGTATATGTATGTGTGTATGTTTGTGTGATATTTGACTGTTTCTCTACCTTGCCTATTGTAAATAGTGCTGCAGTGAAGATCAGAGTGCATGATCCCATGCATTGCTATGTGAAATGGGAGAGTGTTATGTTTTTACTATGTCCAAGATATAGTATGTGCTAAAAGGTTAAGGAAAATCATGATTTAGAATATTTTGCAGCAGTATTTAATTACATTTCATTACATTAAATACATTTCATCACAATTAAATTTGACCATATAGAAATGGGCATTCTTATTCAAAACTATATAAAGAAAAGGTATTTGTAAATAAACTCATAAATTTTGGAAATAAGCAATATAATGTAGTAATTATTTTGAGATGACTGCTGCTATACTATCTACATTATGCATAATCTCCTGTCTTTGTGTATGGGGCCAATAAATATGGTAAGATAGTTATTCTTATAATTAGGTTTCGTTATAGGACGCAGAGGGTAGTCACTTCTATGATGACATCATTATGTCTATGACTATGTAATAATATACCAACAAGAATTTAAAGATTGCCAATCTTGACAAGGTAAGTTGTCATATCATGAGTGTTTTTTTATGAATGTGGACATGTAGCAAATGACTCACTGTAGTGTTTAGGAAGGTAAATAACCCTCATTTGAAAGCTAAAAATTGTGGTTACTATAGTCACACAATTATAGAAACTGATTTCAGAAATCACAAGATTTTGAAAGAATGAACCCAAGCTTCAGCCTCAGATGATATCGCAACACAGATAATCTGTATGTGGACTCCTAAATCATGAACATAAATAAATAATAAAGTTGTATTTTACCAAACTGCTCAATCTATAAGAATGTTTATATAAAAGTGGGAAGCTATTAAATGTACAATGCTTACAATAAAATGGATGTTTTTATGACAAGAGATGGAGATAAGTTCATTGTTCAAGTAGAATATTTGATTGAAGAACATAAACAATATACTTCCAATTATTAATTGAACAAAGAATGGGTTGATATCTGTCTAAAGTCTGGGATAGAGAAAGATGACACAAAGTTAGATAAAGTTTCTTGAATTGCTTCAAAGACACATTTATAGTGATCTCGAGAGACTGAACAAAATATCCAAGAGGCACATTGGAGAAGTGGCAAAAATCATAGACAACATCCTATACATTTTAAACTGGGGTTTTTTGAAGCCTGATGATTCTATAGCTCAAGAAGAGAAATATCCTCATGGCCAATATAATGGACATTATATTGCACCATCCAGATTCTCTTTCAGCATGGAAAGATTATTCTCCCACTACTGGGAGTTAAGTTGGATGACATGGAGAGGCTTTCATCTGTCTTATGAGTTTCCTTTTGCTGAAGTAAATATTTCTTTCCAATTGCCCATCTGCTTCTGCATCCACTGACCAGTCATATTGAAAATATAAAAATCAGCCTTCTTCTCCCAGTACAACACATTTCTGAAGGACCATCTGATGTAAAATATCCTTACATTGCCAACTAAAACTTAGTGAATCTGTACCCTACTCCAATATACCTCTCTACCCAGCCATGATCTCTTAAGTTCTGCAAAGATTTAATCTTTAGGGGACATGTTAGTAAATATAATGTGCTGCCATCTTTATCTCAGAGTATTCTTCCTAAAAAAAACTGATAGAAAGATTTCATTAGTAGTCTCTAAAACATCTATTAAGGTGGGATATATTGATATTCGATCATTATTGGTCAGTAATATGAACCTTATATAACCGGTAGGTCTGGCTCATTTGGCAAATTGTCCCTAGCATGTGATAGCAGTATGTTAAAATTTTCACCACTTGTGGTATATAATGATCTGCCTTTGGAGGAATATGCACAGAAATTTTACTATATCAGTCATTTGATAAATACAGGGAAATAGTAAGGACATTGAAAATGGGTGAAGAGAAACACATCCACAGAGATTACATGAATGCAAGTAACCATTAAAGTATTTATGCAATAGGCAGTGATAAAGTTGACAGTTTATTCTGTTCCATCTTGAGAGCAGAAAAAGTTCAATGTCAAGGCCACAACTTAATCATAGGCGATATTACATTTCATAAAGCTTAAATACCCAGTGTTAACAAATATATATGTTACGTTGAAATTCAATACTTCAATGAGAAAGAATGTGGCCATGCAATAAGAGATGGAGATATTTTGTTCATACTTAGTTTTCTTGCACCCACAAATAATCTTGAATTCTCTGCATCTCAGTAAATAACTCATCCTTCTCCAGCACTTTGCAGTCTCTCATTGTTTAAAGAAAACACAGAGGCTTCTTCTTAGAAAGTCAAGACTTAGTGACCTCAAGAACAATCTCCATTTGCCCTCTGCTCCATTAGCTCCACAACTGGGCTAAACCAAATGTGGTGAAGTGCTGCCTTTACTAGAGTATTGGATTTGTATCAAAGATATATACATATATAGGTACATGATTATGAAATGTTTTTCTAGACAAGGGTCAAAGAACACAGTAAAAATGAGCTGCTGAAATGTTCTCAGAAACTCGGACAAGAAAATGACCCATTCCAATTGAGTGAAAATATGAGATATTTCACTGAAATGTTTGAAAGAATTGGTCAAACTCTTTAGACTGTTGGGTATACCAGAATTACCAACTATGGGAGAATAGAAGATAACTTTATCCTAAAGGGTTGCAGGATATATTCTAGAGATAAAGATAATAAGGAATATAGTGATAACAGTCTCCCCAATATTACTGAAAGCTTCAGTGATTAATATCCAACTGAGTTCTGTGCTTTGGTGGGTGGATTTTATAAATCTGGCTATCTATCTGTCATGCCAAAAATTTTACCTCTTGTGATCAACATTTAAAATTTTATTTTTATTTTCATAAAAAAATGATAGTTATTTTACTTCTATGTACAACTATATAACTGTTGGAGTACATTTTCACATTGTATATATGCACATACTTCACTCACTCTCCACAAAAAAATATTCTCCTTTCCCCCATCCTCTTTTATCTCCTTTTTATTTTCTTTTTTGAATTTGTTACAGATTATAAGAATAGTTTTTTTCTGTGCTTTATCAGCATGCATCCTTTGGTTATTTATATTACATAAATAAGTGAAACCATTTGGTATTTGTCTTTAGTCTTTGGACTTATTTCACTTAACAAGGTTACCCAAATTATCTTTTTGGAATATTGGTACAATTTTATTTTTTATTTGATAGCTGAGAAGTATTCTTCAGAGTATATATTTCACAATATACTTATCCAATCATCAATGAACACTTAGCTTGGTTTCATGACTTGGCTACTATGGATATCACTGTTATGGTGTAAAATTGCATGACTTTTTTTTCACATAAGAGTTTTTCAGAAAGAGCTATCAATAAAAATTAACAATACTATACTCTGATATTTTTTAGACTTCTTTAGTATGTGAACCCATAATCTTTTTTTCTAAAGGAAAATTCAATTTCCTGGAAAGAATGATGCTGACTTTTCATGAGTGTATACATAATGATTTCCTCAGTTCTTCTCCATTGGTAATGTAGGGTCATTGTTTTGAACATGAGTACATTGGGAAATGGAAATATCAAAGATATTATGGCATATTATGCAGTCTTAACTTTATTGATAGTGTAGAAATGAGGCTTTCCTGACAGGAGCTATATGAAAGTTGGACGATAGAGTCTTTATTTAGTTCCACTTACACTGGTTTACTACATTCAGAGACCACCTCTTTTTTGGTGTTGCTTTTCTCTGGGCCTGAAGGACATACATTGAATAATTTAACCCCCTTCTTGGCTTCTTGGGCTGCAGGATGAAACCTATTCTTCAGAGTAAGGAAGTTCAAAGTGTAAATCTCTGATATGTCCTGCCTCATTTACAGTTAAGGTTATATATCAAAATATTGTTTTACTGCAGGTGAACAGAATATTGCCATCTTGGAGGTTTGAAAAGAATGCAGAGAAGGATTGTCATTAAAGAAGATTGAATGAATTTATCAGGCATGTGTTTTCAAAAGGCAGATAGATCCATGAGGATGACAATAGATTGCCAGGATCAAATAAGTAATATGTGTATTGTAGTCACTATGAGTCATGTATTATATCTTTCTTAAAGAATATTGTTACAGATGAATGGATGAAAAAGATGTGATATATATATACACTATAGGATATTAGTCATCAATTAAAAATGACAAACTTGATGATTTTATGATAACATGGATGTAACTAGAAGAAATCATATTAGCAGAAACAAATCAAGAAAAAGACAGAAACCAAATGGTTTCACACATATGGACAACCAAATGAAAATACATAACTGGGGGGGGCAGCTGGAGCAGCCAGAGTGGGGAGGTGGTGGGTGATGCCTGGGGTGTACAATGATGTCAAAAATATGTGTATAAAATAAATTATTTAAAATTAAAAAAGAATATTATTGCAAATATCATTGCCTGAACTGTGACCATTCAAATATGGTATGCAATCTTTTCCATCTTTATCATGAAGGATAGTCAGAAATAGTTCAAATTTTTCAAGATGGAAAACTGGACAACTATTTGTACCCTAGTTATTTTAACTCTTCCATTCACTCTCTTAATAGATGATTGCTTTGCTAGACATTTTAGTGGCTATGACAATGATCCACTAGTTGATGTCATCATGCAAATAAAGTGAGTTGAGTATGAAATGACCAAGTGTATTAGAAACCTTTATAGAATCAATTTGCACAAAACCCTTTGCTACAACAATGAAAGATTTAGAAATCCACTGAGCAATGACATGCCATTCAGTGTAGAGTGAAACATTATTTCCCAAATCTTCACCATGTAATAGGAAGCACCATGATCATGGAACCCATTGGGAGTAAAAGATAATATGTTCAACTTTGAAAATATTATTCTAATCCATTTATAAGGTATAATTAGAGCTTCCAGTTTTGAGGTAGGTACATGTATAGATTTCTCTGAAAAATTTTAAGAATAATAGGATGTCATGGCAGGCTTGCTGAAATTCTTGCTTTTATTTGATCTCTCCCAGTCTCTCTCTTTTTGCCTCTTGTTCTGTCCTACCCTATCCTTTTATTTCCTTTTTTCTGGCTTTCAAATGAGAGAGTCAAATGTGTGGGGTTATGTGTTGCATAACCCCAACCCTGCAAGTTCTGCAGGTAAGACTATATCTAACATTGACATTGCTTAACATTGCCAATGCCTAAGTTGAGAAATATGGCATGGGTTGCCATCTCATTCTGTTTCTTGTCATGGTTGTTGTTTTCTTTAATTTTCAGGTAAGCCTATTAGATGACATGCTCAAAATGTGGACAGTATCAACATTAGCTGGAAGGATGTTGGATATGCATGTTCCTTATTCCGATACCATCATATCATCTTGAGGATGGGGCCCAACCATTTTTACAACAAGCCCTTGAGATGATTCTAATTCATCATTAAGATTTGAGAAAATAGAACAGGATAACCTATGAATCTCCTCATTGTTTATTGCTCTTATAGTTTTATGTTTAACCTGTTTTCCTCATCAAAATGGAAATAGCATTAATGCAGATTATTGAATTCCCATTTTTTATTCATCTATATAAATTTACAAATATAAGCAGATTTTTAAGCCAGGGATTTACTACTAATTTATGTTCAACATGAAATTTTATTTTCCTGAATATAATTCATATAAGGATTATTATTTTTAAATATAATTGGGAATGTTGCATGCACATCCTTAAGCATATCCCAAATAATTGTGTAGTATTTGTTTTTTACCATGTTATAATTAGCTAGTTCCAGCAACTGAGGTTTTTTTAATGGTTCATAAAAATAAATGTAATTATAGTCAGGTAAAGCTGCACTTTCAATTACTATCAATATTGTTTGACTTACAAAGAAAACAGTAATAGTATTTAGGAGAAAGCAATTTAGATTTTTAGTTTAGGAGTTTAAGTATCTTTGAAATAAAATGGAAACAGAAATAGCTTATAGAGAAATCGAAGTTGGAAATAATGAAAGTATCCTTTAGTTTCACAACTCTGGTCTTTAGTTAATACTGTATATACCACCAAAAATAAATGGGGTGTAAAAGCAACTTCATTAAATCCACTGGGGAAAAACACCTACTGTGTCACATCAAGATAAGCCACTATTGCTACATAGTAATTGGCAGTCAGTAGTGTTATCCTGCTGTTTGTAATGCTTGTTATTTTAGAGATACTTTCCTCAGTTCTCAAATGATTAATTGTTCAAAAAAGTGTAACATTTTCTATAAAAGGGTGTTATTGAATTTTAGTTTCTTTTCTTTCTATAGGTGCCGTAGAATAAATCATATATTTTTCCAGTTCACAGTGTTTAAGGATGCTTATATTCTAGCAATTTTCTTTCAATTCTGCTCCAAATATATATATTTCTTGAAATACATACCTCAGGAAGATTACTTTGAATCCACATTTCTACTTTTATCAATCTTTGCTTTGTATTTTAAAATACTTTACAGATTCAGTTTTCCTTTTCACCCAATGAAGAGGTAAATTATTTTTTGTGAATTGGTCTTTGATTTTATTTTTCATTCTTTTGCTCTTTGTTATTGATAAGAAAAAAATTTTTTAAAGAGGAATTTTTAAAAGGTAAGTATTCTCTCCAAAATATTTAATGTATGAAATATAAGCATTCTTATCTGTGAGAAAGTGACAGAGTTCAGTTTTCCAAAATCCCTCAGAAACCAAATGATTTAACCAAAAGTAGGCAATCAAAATGAAAGAGTGCTTATCACTAGAATTATAGCAGTGCCATTAAATGGTATTTTCAGTTGCTAAGGAGCACAGGGTATATGATATGCTGAGATTCACCTCTGAATGTATAGGGAGTTGCAGCTCTTCTTTATTATGCCAAATGAGCCTCTGGATTTGTTCAGAGATTTAAAATAAAGAATGAGAAAAAGATACTGACATAACTTTGCCAATATTGTTAAAAGCAGGGCTAAATTCACCAGGTTCATATTTTCTCCTATGGTACTTTTTGCTTCAAAATATAACACAATACAATATCCCTTTCACTGTCATAGTAATATGACAACAATATTGACCTTCTGTTATTTGATAGATCCATGTATATGAAATATTAGGCATATGTAAGGTAAGAATTTTTTTCTTTATTGACCTTTATGACCAGCACTGGGATATTGCATCTTCCCCATGATTGTGTTGTCCAGTGAGCTTGCACGTGTGTAAGTGTTCACACCTGGACCTTGAAGAGAAGGGGTCAAGGAGCACAGAAGGCATGAGAGATAGCACAAGCATGGGATGAGAGAGAGAGAGAGATACAGAGACCCACTTTATACACTTTTAATAAAGAACCTACACAGAACCAACAAAAACTTACACAGAAGATACACAGATTGTTGAGCCTGATACTTGATGCTATGACTGAAAATGGACTAGCTGCATTACAGATGGCGAGAAGGATTATCCAGCAATTGGTGTGTTTGGCAGGATGGTTCAACAGAGGCAGAAGACCCAGAAGGTGGCATAAGATAGCAGGAAAGTTTACACAGACAGCCTATCAGAGAGAAAAGTGTCATTTTAATAAGAAAAGAAAATATTCCATGAGTCAAAGATTGGACATGATCTGTGTAATGCGTACAGGCCAATCTGGGTATGGTCTTTAGCAGTTCTAGCAGTTAAAGAAGAATGTCAGAGTCTTTGGTGGGTTTTGCATTCATTAATGCTCTCTCAGGGAACCAGGTATACAGATAGAGCAGGCAAGGAGGCTGAGCCAAATGTATGGCAAGCAGGCAGCAGGGCAGTGTGTGCTGGGAGGCAGGCAAAGAATCTTCTCAGAAATCTTCCTGCTCTTTCTCTGGGTTCTTTCTTGTTATTCTCTTCACATTCTCTTCTTATGCTCTATGCAATCCTCTCAGGGTGATACCATTCCTTTATCGCCTCCTCCTAGCCCAGGTGAGCTCACTCATACATGCACACATCTACTGAGTCAAGTACATACAGAAATGGGGAGGACAAAATATCATAGGTGCTAATCATAAAGTCCAATGACAGAGGGATAAAAACCCTGACAACTCATTTACCCTATGGTCTATGAACCAATTTTACCATACGTGAGATGTTTTTGAAAATAGAAGATGATATAATATAACTGAGTTTTATACTGGTTTCAAGGCTAGATCAATTTGAAGGCAGTGTGTGGCCGTATAGTAACATCCAGATGTTAAAAATAAGATTCAGGTTTCATAAAATGATTAATAAATCAATTGTACTTAGACAATGGGTTAAAAAAATTATTTTGTCTCCTGATGGCAGAAATAACTTATAGTATGCTGATATCATATCTGCTTTTTTCCTGGTGGTTGAACTATAACTGACATATATTGTGTAAATGTAGGTATATAATGTATAATTTGATACATTTATATATAATGATATGATCAACTTCTATTGTCTCAGCAATCTTAAGATTCTTCTTTAAGAGTGCATCATGATAATCTGACTTAATGTATTTTCATCATCATTATTATTTGTGTAAATACATATTTACCAAAATTAAAGTTGGAAAAGACTTAGAGCATTAGCACTTGGGCAGATAGTTAAGCATTTACAGATTGCAGGCACATTCTCTGGTTTCTGTGACACACTCAATTCTTTCATCTCAGATTTGATAACGTTCATTCGAATCATCAAGCTGTCTGCTTCTCAACTGTACTTGTGAATACAGTTTTGACAACCTCTGAGGTTACAGCTAAGTTTACTGGGTTCATTTCTTCGAAGTATCTTCTTTTGAGCTAGCCTTATTATTTGGTGTTATGATCCATGACTTGGCATTTGAGGATTATCCTGTTGTAAATGGTCAGACTGAATTAACTCTTCTGATAGTACTTGGGAGATGCTTTTTGCAAGTTTTTTTTTCTTTTTTTTAAGAATTCTGAGGTAGCACCCTGACTTTTTGCATCAGGGATTCCATGTCCTTGTGTCTTGTGTTAGTCTTCTACATTATTTAACTGCTATAGCAATTTTATTCTCATTCTAAATCTGTGTCATTTTAAATGATACGAGTATAATTGCTTGCATATTTTGTAAAGTATTTATTTTCTGTCACGGGCTTATGGTAACACAGGGTACTCAGAAGTCATTAAAAAGCTTAGTATCACAAAATGACAAAATCCCACTAATGACTATAGTTGTGAAAAAGTAAACATATTCCATATGCATTTCAGGGAATTCAACATAGATATTCAATGAAGCACTAAAAATCATCTGGTATGCAGAAAAAAATTTCATAAACTGTTTCCTGGAAATTGCTGTGAAGAGGTTCAAATGTATATATATGGCAACATTATATATATGTGTGTATACATATATATGTATATGTGCATATGCATGTGCACACATATACACATGTTTATATAATATGCATATATACACACATATAGTAATAGTAACCATGTTATGTGATCCAAAGAAAAAATAAATTGTCTTTTATTAATAAAGTAATCTTACATTTACTCTAGTTGGCTTACCCTATTTCATTCAAATTGAAAGAAATGCTTTGTTGTCTAGTAGCTATTGAAATGTGTTCAGATATGTAGTAATTGCATATTGTTTCATCTTATAATACTAAATAGTAGTATTAGTCATCTTTGAAAATATTTTGTGTATTCTCTAGTTGTACATAGTATCTTCAATGTTTCATATTACATTATACACAACTCCTCTTTATATAGACATTCCAAATATGTAATAAAAAGTAGACAAAAGTTTTGTTATATTTGTTATAAAATTGAGTTTCTACAATGCAATTTTTTCTAATTCATTTTAAAGTACATTTCTGATTTAAAAATCCACTGTTATCAGTGCTGAAAATAAAGGAAAATTTGGAAATTTGTTTATGGAAAAAGTAAATTAGCATGTCACTTAAGTAAAATGCAGGTTAGTCAAATTCATAGTTTTAAACATAGCAGACTTGTCATTAAGGTTGATATTTATCTAGCAGATATATAAAAGAAATTAGTAAATATATATTTATATAAATATTATATATTTATTATATATATTTATATAAATATATATAAATATCTATAAATATATATTTATATAAATATAATAGTAAATATTTTTACTAATTTCTTTCATATATCTATACATATTGAGTTTAAATTTATTTTTTACAAACAATAAATTGTAAGCATCATTTCCAAGAAGTGGGTCATTTTTTTTTTTTGTAAATGACCAATCAATATGCTATATGAAACACAGGGGTCAATAATGTATCAAAGATTATACATTCAAAAGAACTTTTGTGAAAAGCATGTCCAATTCTGGTAAGCACTACCATCAGCATTCCCATAAAGAACAATAACATTAGATGAGAACTATTCAAACAGATATATCACACCTAATTTTATATAATTTATAATTTGACTGTACAATGTGTTGAAATAAGAACATTTAGTAATGTAAATGAAAATACTTAGCAATGATTTTTGTCTTCTGTTAATATTGTGAGCAACTTCTCTGGCAGAAATTAATTTTAAAAATATAACCATTTTAAGACTACGTTGTCATCATAAAGTTCCTATTATAGTAAATGCCTTAGTTTGTAATTCTACATGACATATAGAATTTTAAGTCTATCATTTAAAAATATTTATACACTATAGAATTTTGTTTTTTCTTTTTTATACTGAGAAGTAGAACTGAATAGATTTTAAACAAATTTAGCACAAGTTATTTATTATAGTTGCAGAAAAAATTTCTTGGGTTGTCACACTTTGTAATACACTCTTAAAATGACTCTTCTATATTTTGTGAGAAGTTGTTAAACTATAATCACAGGCTGAAAAGCATTGACTGCATTATGTCTTTATTATAATCAGTGACATTAACTGGATTAAATGCAAACTTGGCTGCCCAAAAACATGCTACTTGCAGTCTTATTTAAAGAGGGACACAAGACTCCTGAACCACAAGTGAGTGTCATTTGTTCTAGCAATTGTAAATATTATTACTTAAATTCTAAAAAGTATTTGGGACAAAATGATAGAATCCCTATTTTGGGCCAAAATTTACATTAGGATAATGTTGAAGGTCTTCTCAGAAATATCCTGTCTAAGCATAACACATTTATAACAAAGTGTTGATGGACCCAGATATGAAAAACACTGGAGAGACTCAATGCCAAGTTCCAGATTAAACTAATGGATTATAGAATAAGATCTGAGTCCAGCATTTTAAATATCTAGTGTAGAAAATGTCTTATTAATCACTTTATACCTTCACAGCTTTATCACTGTCAAAAGCAAGTTCATACTAAAATTAAATGGAAGGCCAGATCATCAGCAAAATAGAATTCATTCAACACACAAATGAAGAGGAGTTGGTTTCAATATTGACTGATGGAATAAACCTTGAGAAACCTTGAAAATGAGATAGGTAAATTACCTGCCAATTGGTTTTCTCATATTTAATAAGATTGAATATCAGAGTATGTCTATAATACATATCTTCAAGATTTAACCCCTAAGATATTATTCAGTAATCATATAAGCTAATTATAATTCAGATATCCAATTGGTCACATACTGAAAAGTATTTTGTGATAATTCACAAAAAAGTAGGTTTAGGTCAAGTCTGTCTTTACAAGGATCTCTAGATATTACTTATGACTCCATTTATCATGTTTCTGTTATCCTTTGCTTCTTCCTTAGAATTGTTGAAAGCCAGAATTGTTTCAGTATAAATATTCCTGATAATTGTCACAGGCAGGCAGTAAAATTGATTTTTAAAAAATATAATATTTATGAGGGTTGATTTTGAATACTATAATATAGAAAAAGAGAGGAAAACTAGAGCCTGAGTCCATAAACATGTAAGTACAGATATATTTTTGAATTAGTGTTTTGGTATCCTTTGTGTAGATTTCTAATAATGGAATTGCTGAGTCAAATTGTAGGTCCATTTTCATTCATTTAAGGGTCTTCCACACAACTTACATAGTGACTGGTTTGGGTCAACAAAAATGAAGCCAAAAAATTCAGTCAAAAAATGGGGAGAAAAACTTAAAAGACACTTCTCCAAAGAAGGAATACAAAAGGTCAACACGCATATGAAAAAATGTTCAATATCAATTATAATCAGGGAAATGTGAATAAAAACCACAATGAGAATGTCCCATATCAAAAGAAATAGTCAACAAGTGCTGACATATATGAGGAGAAAAGGAACACTCTTACAAGGTGGGTGGGAATGCAGTATGCTTTAAAAATAAAAGGGAGACTAGGGAGAGAGATAAGGAAGCTGGACTCATTAACTTAAACATATTATTATTATTATTATTTTCATCATTTAAAAATGGTATAGAAAGTTCATAAACATACAACATATTTGCTACTTATAAACCCGGGACAAAGAATGGTTTAAGCTCTCTATGTATTATTTGCTTTCTATTGATTTTAAAATTATTGATAACAATTAATTTCATGTGATCTAAAATGATGCTTGTTTGAAAGAAAGACTCCATCATGTAGTTATGCAATTTTCAGCTGCTGTCTTTTATTTCTGCCAAGTTCCTAACAGGTGTTTTCTACTTTCCTTCCAGGACATAAACTTGATGGATAAAAAATTTGCCTAAGGGACACCTGCAAATTTAATGCAGTTGATTTTAATTTAGGTGAATTTGCTAGCATATTCTATGGTTCCTAAAGAGATTTTATTTAATCCTCTCTCATATTTTTTTATTGAAGTCAAACTAGAGACAAATAAAGATGTGTTGCCTTTTTAGCTCTGAAAATACCAACAAATGTTATCTTTATCAATGAAAAAATGTATTGTTTAAGGTCATTTCTCCTATAGTGCATAGAACTGGATTTGAACTTAAGTCTTCTACTTTGAAAGAAGAGGAGGCATTGTGAAGATCAAAGTTACACTGGTAGCAGCTACTAACCAAGCAGAGAGGCAAGGAATAAGTTCACTCTCAGAATTTTTGACATATAACAATCCTGTCAATGTTTTGATTTTGGAATTCTTAACTCCATAAATGTAAGAGGATAAATTTCAGTTGTTTTAAGCCACCCAGTTTGTGATAATTTATCATGGTAGTAATATTTATAATGTGGATATACTAATATTTGTGGTAATATTTAATTTTCAATGTTTTCTACTAATATTATAATGTTATATAATATAAGCTTATCAGTGTTCATATTTAGTAAATATCTATTATTAACTTGAATAACTTTTTAAAGTAATAGATATTGAAAGTGATAATGATAAGTGAAATAAGTCAAAAGAAGAAATGCAAATGCTGATGGTGTCACTTATTTGTGGAATATAGAGAAACCAAGCAAAGTACTAGACAAAGACAAACTTAAAAAAAACTGACTATAAAACTAACACCAAGTAGGAGGGGTGTTAAGGGTGGGTTAGAAAAAAGAGAGAAGGGAGCACACAGACTATGGTGGTGGGGTATGGTTGTTGATTTGTTTGTAGATACACTAAAGCATTGCTACCTAAGATGGTGGGGATCCCTTCCTTCCAAAATGCCAACAATTGTTTAGAGCAATATTAACACATGTACACACACAAACAGACATGCTGCCACACACAAATAATGAGGATATCCAAACTGATCCTTTGAAAATTATAGAAAGCATATACTCCTGCTGGTATATCATAATTAGCAAATACTAGAAAAAATTTTAAAAGGTTCTTTTGAAAGTGAAAGTTATTATTTGACAGTTTCATATTCATTAATTTATCACAATCCTGCTGTTGGTTGTTTTTCATTCTTCTATCTTAGAATGCCATTTGAGAACCATTGAAAACTTGTCCCTCAGCAGGTATGTTTCTCTTCATTAGTAGATAATTAGAAGTCAACTGTAAAATGTATATGTTTTTTATTAAGATCATTAAGTATGTAGATAATGGAATTTAAATGTCTTTCATCTAAAACTGACCTAAGAGATTTTAATAGAATAAATATTATGTGAGTAGATATGAGGTAATTATATTTTCATAAGACCATTTTCAGTAAGCCATTGAAAATTATATTTTCATAAAACCATTTTGAATAATTTGCAACAAGATAATTTGTTAAAGTTTAAATGTTTATTCCAAATATAATTCAGTAATAATACAAAGTTCACTTGTGAAAATCTTAATTTTAAACAAATAATATATTTGCTATCTTATGTACTTATCATAGATATAAATTACGAACTCTAGAGAGAGAAATATGAAATTTGTCAATTTTCAGTTTGAGATGATACAGTTGTCTTCACAAAACAGGAAATAGCAAAAGTAGTTGAGTTATAGTTTGCTTTTTATTTTATAGTTATTGAGTGAAATAAGTTCAAATTAAAATTCCTGTCAGTTAAAGCTTCCACAGATATACTATATAGCAAGTAAATTGTTTTTATTAGAAAATTGTAACCATAAATAAGCTTGCAAATTCCTAAAAGATTGGAATTTTGTATGGGAGTGATACAATAATAATCTCAGAATCTTCCTACTTTTCTCACTTTTATAAAGGGAAGTGGGAAAATTCATCTTTGCTAATTACAGTGTTAAATCATTTAGGATGAGATGTTACTAATGAAAACCTAGTCCTTTGTTCACTTTGTTTTAAGCTATGTCAAAATATTAGGGTAAGATCAGTAAACATAGAAATGCAAATAAAATAAATATTTCTAGTCTTGTTTCCTAATACAATTTCTATGAAAATGATTTCTATTGTAGAAGTGTTCTTAAAAGGAAAATATTTTAGAAATAATGAAAGTAGTTACTCAAAATAATATGAAAATATACACTTCAGAATTGTCACTGCAATATAGAATATACAATATGGTATATATATGCATTTGCTGTAATAGTCTGAGATATAGGCATCATGTAGGGTATAATGTAGAAAAAGACCATATATCCCTTACAGTACATATTATATACATTCATGACATTTATACTGCAATAAGTATTGTGTTTATTTGTATAATTAGCTAACATGCAACTGAAAATTCTATTTAGAAAGTATCTGAATTTTCCCCTGTTAAAAAGAGCAGAAAATGACTCATCTGGAGTGTTAATCATTTGATATTGCAAAAAAAAAAAAAAAAAGGGAATAGGTGAAAGCATCCCTACTGTTAAATAAATGTAATATTTATAAAAATATCACACTTATGAAAAAGATTTACTTATAGCATGCAGCATACATATACATCACTCACAGCTTAAATTATTGTGTTTACCATGTGCCAGGCACTGTTTGAAGTACTGTATTATGTCATTTAATTCTTGTTCAAGCTCCATCAGGTTGATAGATCTTTCATCATTACTTTATAAATGAAGAACCTGATGTAGTGGAAGCTTTATTCATTTGCTCTAGGTAATAGAGCTAGAAAAATTTATAGAGTTAAGATTTGAATTCAAGAAGTATGACTAAAGAGCTTATTACTCTATTATACCTGTGTATACTTCTTGGTAGTATTACTAAATTAAGCAGATGTTTTATATGTATCATAAGCAAATGTGAGATATGGTTATGTAGGTAATTATCTAGTTCCTGAAAAAAGTTTATATACTATGGCAAGTCTGTATTAAATACTAGCATTATTCATTACTTATTTCAAATTGCATACATATACATATGTGTATGTATATATATATATTACTCTACCACTCAATGTTACTCTACCACTACAATCTTTAGATATGACATTTTAACTGATCATTAAAGTATAAACAAATAGAGCATCGGCATAAAACATACATATATGCAATATGTCTTTGTAATCCTTTAGAGTGCTGGCAAGATAGTGATGACTTCAGAGTGTAAAAGCCTCAAAAAGAAAAGTGAAAGGTAACTTCAACTTTCTTTCCCCATGACAACTTTACTTATGCACAGGATACCCTTAATATCTGAAAATATAAATACAGTTTTCAGGGGCACATAAAACTGGAAATCAGAATGTAAATTTCATGACTCACCAAAAACAATGTGCCTGGATAAATAACTGCAAAGTAAAGTTATATAAACTAGGAAAACTAGAAATGGATATATTTGAATAGGTTGAAATTAAACCCAGTTGCTGACAGGATGAGAATGAACTAAACTTAATCCAAGTTCCTGGCTTTTATCCTCATCTTCTTGGTAGAGCCAGGGACAAACATACTTATTCTGTAAAGGGCAAAATATTAACAGTCTCAGTATTACTGTACTGCTTCAAACTTAATTCTGCATTAATTTAAAGATAAGTTTTTTTATGATGAAATCCATTCCCATTTTCTAAAATGTTAGACAGCTACAGTTGCATTGCTAACCATGTGATTCACAACCTAATCTGTCTCAAATTGTAAATTTGCCACAAAAATGGTACTAGTATTTGTAATGCTATGGTATGGAATCAAATGTGTAGAATTGCTTTATCACTGACTACTATCAATATGGCCCTTGTTACTACATGAATAGCCAGATAGTTAATTTTAAAGTCATCTATGATATTCTACTTTCTAAGACCACTTCCTGTAACTATTACCATGGTCTGGATTATCTCGGAAACAGAGCTGGACTATGCAAAATTGAAAATCATTTCTTAAAGACATGTATAACACCAACAGGGAAGAATAAATTAAGATGTTTTAAGGAAAATGTTAAATAAAAGTTACCTAGTTGATGAAGTGACAACTGGAACTTACTCTGAGAAATGATGCCAAAAATTCTTTTCAGGATAATTCTTCTGAGGAGCAAGGATGTCGGATATTTGTGCAACAACCACTGTATGCTATTCAAGTGTGTGGTCATTAGAGGATGCTAGTTTCCACACTCCCCATCTGCTTCACATGGGGGTGCATGAGTTCCAAGGGAAGGGAAAACCTCCAGTGAGTGAATGACAATTGAAAGTCCCTGTTAAATACCAACAGAAGGCATGGGTCCAACATCATTGAAGTCTTCCCCACAGTGCACAGGTAGTTTCTTTGCCTCAGGTAGTTTCTTTTACATTAAAAAAAAAAAAAAAAAAAAAAAAAACAAGGGCTTTGTTAGATCCATGTGTCACTGGTCACAAGCTATCTCTTCCTCCAGTGTTTTTTTCAAATGGAATCTGGTAGACTCATTTTGTAAGCCCACTACCCTAGATTCTTTTCCATAAAACATAATACATTGGAAACCATCAAACCATTCAGAAATTGCATCAGTGGGTATAACAGACATATATGATAAAAACTTCAAGATATCTTCTGCGCTTTTTTTTATAGGTTGATTAAAAATTGGGAAAAAAATTTGTAATCTTGTGCAACTATTTCTTACCATGTTTGTTTCTACAAACCAGTGTTTTTGATTTTTATTTTTCTTTAAATCTTAGAGTTACCCTTTCTTGTACTTTATTGTGTAAATTCACTGAGGTTACTGGTAGTGTCAAAATAATGCATTTCACCCTTTCTACTCAGAGTTCTCCTTATTTTTAAGATTTTGTATTTTTTTTAATTTGAAGTAGACAAAAATATAATCAACTATCTTGCCATGGTCTAAATTATTACTGGTCTCTACCCTTGCATAGTATTACCTTTGGTACCTGGTGTTCATCGGTACAATCAATAAACATTCTCTCTCTCTCTTTCTCGCTCTCTCTCTCCCTGACACTGAATGCATAAAAGTTAAGCAGATGCAGCAGGTAATCAAACATTGTGACAGTATACACACTGCATATTTTGTAGAAATAAAGTAAAAACAAAGGAAATTATGAATGACATTATTATATGGAAGGTTTCCATTCAGATTTATTAGTTCATTGAACTGTAAGTAAAGTGAAGTATTAATAGTGACCTTTTGGTTTACTTTGTCACACTGGAAGATGATAGTATCAGGTTTGAAAAAATGTAGATGACTATAGAGTACTTAATCTTGGCATGTAGATGGGTGTTTCAATTAAGCAAATAGAGAAGTTCATAGTTTTTGAGGGGAATTCATAATTAGGCATACAAGTTTGGAGGCTATAGGCATTAGAAAACTCCTTAGAGGTAGTAAAACAAGTAAAATAAGTCATCCCTTCAAAATTGTAAATTTTAGCCAAGAAGGAAAAACAAGAGAAAAAAGGATAAAAAAATGACAAAGGGTCATTCTAGTAGGAAAATAAGGTATTGAGAAACACTTTCATTTATTCTTAAAATAGCTACACCAAAATGTTCAAAGAAGAAATCAATTTTGCATTCAGCCAAATGGTGTTTTCTATTAGATTTAATGTTGTGATGTTTGTCATATTCTTTTAACTAAAAGAGCTACTCCTCTATATGATTAACTGTCTATTCCCTCTGAACAGGGGCATTATTTAAAGAGTTACAGAATGAATATGTAAAGTGAATTTGACCAAAGCTGAAAAGCTGTATTAAATTAAATATATATATATATATACATGAAAACATATATATATATACATATATATATGTATATATGTATATATATATGTATATATATATATGTATATACATATATATATGTATATATATGTGTATATATATGTATATATATGTATATATATATGTATATATATGTATATATATATATACATGAAAACAACAGAGTTAAGAGAAATTTTATAAGTAAATTTGTTTATAAATAGCTCTCTGGTAAGATAGTAATACAATTATTTTTCAGATTGCATTATATTGTACAACTTAAAAATTGCACTTAATTCTTATCTATTCAGAAACTGTTGAGATTTAGGTCAGTGTTAAATCATAAATGTTTATAAGATGTCAGGAAAATGTGTCAACTGTATTATAGTATATCAAACTTGATGCAAAGATAATGAATAAATGTACCTACACACATTTGTACATGGTTTATGTAAATATATGTGAAAAATACATACATGTTTCTTTGTGTGGATTCTCATGCTATTGCCTCAAAATTCAGATTAACTCTCTACCTTTTATTTCCCTGACTTTTCAGTATCTTCTTGTTGCTGATGATGTGCATTTTTCTGCTTTCCTATTCCCTTCAGAATTCAGCTATCTAATGTACAGATGTGGGTAGTGCTGGTTATCTGTTAATTCATTAACTAGATAATGTGTTACCTCTCCAAGGAAATATAATGCCTAACTCTGTATATACATCTCCCATAAAAAGCCCACAGGGAAAAATACTAATGCTGGAAATTTGAAAATATCCAACTGGGAGTTAATTTATTCAAGGGAGAGTTTCTTAGAGTCCTTTAAATCACATTAATAGAGCATATGCCTGGACTAATAATACATAAATCAATCCTACATGAAAGATTTTGCACAAGGAATGGGAATAATTTCAGTTCAATTTCTTCTAAAAATGATAGCAAAAAAATGCTTTTTGTCATTATAGGTGGTGGTATTTTCTGCTATCAAGAGTTTAATAAATAGAATTTGATTTGAAATTTAAATAATATGATAGATTTCTCACTAGAGTTCCTCATTTGTGCAATCATGCATAGTAATCTCTGCATAATGATCTATGTGGCAAACATAAAATAGGTAATAAAATCTTTCCTAATTGATCTTTGATTAATAGGTAATCTCAAACAATTTTCTGTCACAATACTTAGCTGTATTAATTATTGCTTTTGAAGAATTAATGACTGCAAAGAAGATGGATACATTAATTCACATGTTTTACTTCATACATCCCCTAATTTCAGAATTTTTGACTCTCAAAATTTCAATAATCATCTCCATTCAGATGATTTGTCATCAGAATTCAGATCGGTTTACTTATCAACATGTGACTGTACAATTCACTTGTATTGATCACCAGAAATATTCATGACAGGGATAAAATAAAAATATCATGCTTATTAATATTTTAGGGGGATTTTCTTCTTTTTAATTATTATAGTCTTGTTTATCTCTAACATTGTTTTCCTTTATGTATAATATTTATTTTTTAATTTGAATTTATTTTTGGTAAAACTATAGAAAAAGACAAAGCACTCACCTGAAGATAACAAAATGCATAAATTAGACTGCATTTAGTTTAAAATATCTATTTTAAGTTATAATTGAAAACTATAAGTCAAAATATATAACTGAAAGAGTTAAAAAATAAAACCTGGAACATGACACTGTTAGTAATTACATTGTACATATCTCCAACAAATTGTGTCTAAATTATTTGAAGAATCTCAACAAATGAATGAGAAGACAAAAAAATTCAATATAGAAGTGATTGAAAAACAAAGGTGTAACTTAACTACAAGGAAGTGACAAATTAAAAAATGGTGATATACTGTTACACAAGCAGCAGAATTGTAAAAACTAAAATAAAATAAAAAAGCAGCTCCATATTTACTGAGCATCTGTAGCAGCTAACATGCTCATACTGTGGTGGTAGGAATGGGTATCGATGACACACTGATAGAAAAAACTAAAGAACTCATTGACTTTACACTCCACGTCAATTAGAAATTTACATGTGGACATACAAAAGTATTGTGTCTACCATAAGACATAGTTTATAACGATCATATCAGAATTATACATAGAAGTTTGAATATTGCATCACCTAAATGCCTAATAGGATAGACAAAGTAATTATCTCCATCATCCAACACTACACTGTAAACTGATTAATTTACCCTAAGCAAATAGACACAAGGTTCTAATATACAATTGTACATGTCTTGATTCAAAGCAACTTGTAAACGTCCATGTAAATCTTTATAAGCTAATATCATTATCTTTTATAAGGTATGCAAATATAACAAGGCGAGAAATAATTCTTCCACCAAAATTAATTTATTATAAATTTGCTGTCTATATTGGAAAATATCAAATAAAAAGTGAGAGCAAGAGACATAGAGGGAGAGAGAGGCAGGCAGGCAGGCAGGCAGGCATCTCTAATTGTGAGGAAATTACTCCATGTCTCCCATTTCCTTGATAATTTTTCTTCTTCAACAGTTCAGCAAATTCTACTAAACTATTCCAATGGCCTTGACTTCAAGAACTGATTTTTTTTTTTTTTGGAAGTAGAATATGTCAACTTGCTGCACTATTTTAATTTTCAGATAGATATATTTGTGGCAAAGGAGTTTTTACACTCAGTTAAGGGATTTTATACTTTTCAAATGTGGCTCCTTCCTAAAAAATTAACCTCTTTAAATTAATGCAAATTTTTTGATATAAGAAACATAATAGCAATTTCAGTGGTTGCAAATATATTTGTCAATAATTGAAAAACAAATTCATGTATACTTGCAAATAAGTAGTCTTGACTGGCTTTAAGATATTTTGAACTGCAACTATTTTTTAAATGAAAAATAGTAACATAAGACTATCTTAGTATTTTATTGATTAAAACAATAGTGTTGATAATGATAAATAAATCTACTTTTAAATTTTCATGTTTTCAGTATTGATACTGTTTCCCATTCAATTAAAATTGTAAATTATATTCTTATAAAAACTATTATTCATTGCTTCTAAATGTTTTCATGTTTCTTATTTATTTAGAACATTCAATTTAAAAGTTAATAATAAGAGACATATTTCTGACTGTGAAGCAGTATTTCCATTCTGTCTTATAAAAATAAATGCTGCATATTTGGTTTTTAAGGTGTGATAATAAAAATAGTCTAAAATCTTGTTATAAGAAGTGAATATGTTATAAACAAGTCTTTTAACTAAATACATATGTTTTTCATCATCTTGTCTATGCTACTTGTAATCTTTGAAACTTTGACCAACTTTCAATCATGAAAAGAAAAGATCCAATGTTAATTTATTCCTCTTTCCACTTTACAAAGCATTTCCTAAAAGGCTATTTCTATACTTTTTTTCCCACTTTGGTGGATTAAATCCCAGAAAAATAGCAGGGGAGCCAAATCACCAATTTTTTAAATTATTATAAAATTTATTCCAGTTGACAATTTAGGCCATAGACATCTACATAAAAATTCCATAAAAGGGAATTCTTATCAGTGTTCCAAAGAGTGCTTCTATAAGCCTCCCAAAAGGTGTTTCTTTTCTTTGATTTGTAATTTTTAAAACTCTGGTAATATAGGTATATAAGCAAAAATCAATAATTAAAAAATCATTATAAATAACCTTTAATCATTATTCTCAAGGACTTTTATGAATGAATAAAAGAAATAGGAGACTGAAAGAAGCAAAAGACTTAAAAATAAGTGATAAAAGGATATGAAACATCAGTTGAGTTGAAAAAACTCAAGTTCCATTCATTATTTCCATAGAATTAGATTTTTTTCATTAGAATTAGAAGTATTGTTTTTTGACATATTAAATTATGAAATAGTAGATAATCATGTTTTAGAAATTAATAGAAAATTAAACTATGTGGTCTATATAAATTATTTTATCTGATTGGTTATAAAACTGCCTATAAAACAGGTTTGTCAAAAAATTTATCTATATTACTAATACTCTGTTCAGATGGTACAACATAGCTGTGGGAGATAGAGTTGATGCAACAAATATTCTTTCATTTTTAAAATGACTCAAATATGCAAATATCATTTCCTGAAACATTTATTTTTAGATATTCACACTTACTTTTTAATAAATACAATTAGTAGTTATTGTGTGAATTTTAGGAGTCACCAAGAATAGGAACAGAAATATTATGCATATATATATATATATATATATATATATATATATATATATTCAGCTTCAACCACCTACAGTACAAAGTAAATTTGGCTTCCACTGTATCAGTTTCTCAATCTCTCAACATGCAGTACATTATGACACATATCTTCTTACGTACAAGTACAAAAGGATGAAAAGAAACAGAAACTATTAAAGAAAGTAACAAAGCCTCATCTCTTTACACTTTCAGATACATGTATTATGAGTTATAATATGTCACTTAAAATATCCAGTAGTGATTTGCTAAGGCTATCATGACTTGTAACTACCAGAAAGTTTAATGTTTCAATTTCCTGTGGCTTAACACCATCTTAAAGTTGTCAGATATCAAATTGTTCACATGATTTAATGAATTAACGGCATTTAGAAGCTTTATTATAAGTTCAAATAGTAGTTGTACTTAAAGAAGATGTCTCAAATTTTTTTCTCTTCATTAAACATTATTGAAGCAACAACTCTTGATATTTAATAGTCAATTTCTTTCTACTTTATTTCACTGACAAAATGGGTCAAACTGTCTTGCTAAGACAATTTTTCCATTACAAGCTTTATGAAATACCTATATCTTTTAGTAACTGACCATGGCAATCATATGTTAGCATCACTCAGTCACAGAAATTAGGAAAATGTGATTTCATATGTGAGATCTGTGCATATATATTCAAAGAACTAAATGTCTGTTTTATAGATCTATAATACAGAATTTCACCTTTATCAAAACCCCATAGTCTTAATGTATGAACATACAATTTATAAGGTAAACGTGTATTTAGTAGGCTGTAGTTCCCTATAGAAAAGAACTCAGTGATCAGAACTCAATTCTAGTGAGTTAACTTATATTAGTAATAAAAATTAAAGTAAGCTAATTTAACTATTGAAAGTTAAATGTGAAGTGCATGATAATTGAATATTAAGTTTTGCTAAAATAATTTTATATGCCCTGCAATAAGACATCATGCAGCTTAAATACATTAATTCATTTAATAATTTGTAGAGCTCTATTTTATGTTATGTTACTATTATCATTTTATATATCAGGAAAATAAGACTTAAAGAAATTTAATAGTATTCTAGTTTTCACACATATGATAACTTTTATTTCAAGATTCTTCATTGTATCATTTTTAGGTCAAATTGAATGTATTTTCATTACTTCTTAGACTACTCTAAGATCTAATAGCATTTACCTATTTATTACCACATGGATTTCTGTAGCATATACATTTAAAGAGACATACAATCCATGTGATTTATAATTTAAGACCATCATTATATATAAAAACAAAACTACAAATAGTATATAGAAAAATTTTGGATATAAGCAAAGTAGCATTATAGAGACAGTGAGCCTAAATATGTACAGTAGAACATTGATTTCAGAAAGGAAAGAAATACATTTAGTTTTGGTTGGACACATCAATGTATGTGAATGTCTATCATAGCGTCCTCCACACTTATCAAATATCACAGATATATTGCACAAATATTACAGATATATTTTGTGAATATTTTATAAAACAACATACTTATGATTGAAAGAAATTGGATCACTTGTGATATGTCAGAATCTATACTAAGAAGCTTCCTGGGAGCCTGTGATTCACATGCATTAGGAAATTGAGCCCACTTAAAAGCAAACATATTGGTATCTATATATAGATGATACTTGTGAATTAGTATTTTTATGCTCCAAAGTTCAAATTTAAGTGAAATCTCAATGTCACATGTTATAGTGTTAGGAGGGACAGCCTTTGGAAAGTAATTAGATCATGTGGCGGGGGCTTCATAAATGAAATTAATGTCTTTTTAAAAGGAAACATGGAATATCATTCATCCTTTCTCTTGGTTACAGATACAAGATGGAAGCAGGCAATCTGGAAGAGGATTCTCAACAGAGATTGACCGTGTGACACCATGATCATGTACATTTAGCTCCCCCCAAATGAGAAAATAAATTTCTGTTAATATGGATTTAATTCTACAAAATACTTTGTTTTAAAATTACAAAAGGCCCAAGACAATGACTATGTACTTTTAAATGCACTAATTCCACATTAATGACTCTGAGTTTTAGTGCTATGTGTGTAATAGTCACATTGTGTTTGTAGTTAAGTCTTGTGATTAGACTTAGGCCAGTCAGATTCAGGTATTTCTCAGGAACCCTGAATTGAGTTGGACATGGATAGGAGGCAGTTGAACAAGAGTCATCCTGACCCTATTATCTAAAGTAGTGAAAAAAAATTCATTTCTCAAATAATTTTAAGTCCCTCCAGAAAGGTAGTATAGAGAAATGAATCTATAATCTTTAAAGTTTGCCCTCTTCTTTATTATTTTAATATTTTATTTTCTTCCCAGAAACCATATTTTGTGATAAAACATATGAGAGAAAAAATTCACTTAAATTGTCCTCAAATTCTTTTAATTTATACTTAAGTCCCTACCTTAGACAAAACTAAAATGAGCACTAAATTTAAATGTACAAATGGAGAATAAGACTTGGAACTAACTCAAGAAGCTAACAATAGGAAAACCAGCATTTAAACAACAAACACATTATGTTAACAAATAATTGCTAAGGCTTAATTTGTGCCAGGCAGTATGTTTAACCTATATATTTGTAACAAAACAATTTATGTATAAAACAGATGCATGGTATGAGAGTCTAGAAATAAACAACTATGAAATTAACTTTTTTCATGTATGGATCTAGTATTTTATTCATTATTTTTTATTATCTAAGAAGGGAATTTAAAGTAAATATTACATATTCAAATATTTTAAGCACACTGTAAGTCTTGTGTCATATTACATTTACTTTCCTATAAAAAAAGTTCCTTTCATAATGCAATTGATGCATCTCCACAAAATATAGAAGCTATATGTAGATATCTATATTCAAATATTTTGTACTTTTAATTTTTAATTTATTGCTTTTTATAGTCAAAGCTAAAGGGAAGTGAGATTTACTTGAAATTAGGAGACAGACCTCTAAGTGGAAATAATTGATAATTAGCACACAATGTTATTCAGATCTCCTGTTGAAGTTAGTGGAATACTTCTTTTTCTTTATATTTCCACAGGATCGCTAACCCAAGGGAAAGGGAATCCCAAAGATATAACAATAGGAAAACCAGCATTTAAACAACAAACACATTATGTTAACAAATAATTGCTAAGGCTTAATTTGTGCCAGGTAGTATGTTTAACCTGTATATTTGTGGATCTAGGCACTACTTGTACTTTTAATCATTTGTTCTTTGCAGAACGAGAATATGGAAACAAAAATGTCCACCATCGAATTTACCAGCAGTTATACAGTGTTGATGAGATGATACAGATTGGAATTGGAAGTCAACCCAAAAGGAGGGTGCTTCATTAAATATCAGCTATTCAGTAGACCCAAAGAGATATTCCTTGTCTTAGGTGACTAGAATGATGTCTAACACTCATCAGTAAGTGAAGCTAGTTTTAAAGCAGTCAGTCTCAGTTCAATTATGTGCCATTGCTAATTGATTCTTGAAACAAACATTTTTGGAGAAATAATGGTTAGAGTCTTAAATTGTTTTGTAATGTTTCAAACATAATTTCTGGTTGCATGCAAAGAGTAATCAGGCATGCAACAAGAAATAACTAAAAGCAAGCCCAAAGGGAGAATAAGAAAACAGAGACAGAAATATCATAGTAAAACTGCCAAAAAAATACAAAAAAGAAACTTATAAAGGCAGCCAGAATATAAAATAAAAGAAGCCAGAAAAGCATGCTGTTTTCAAAGAAAGACTCCCCCAAAGAAACAAAAGAAACCAGGAGACAATAGACTGACATCTTTGAAATGCCAACCTGGAAACCAATGCCCTGTGAACATTTCATTTGAGTGAGGACAAAATAACTTTGCAGAGAGACAAAAGGTGAGAGAAGTAAGTTCTGTAATCTCTGATTAAAGGCAGGGCTTCAGAAAGATTTTCATGGCACTGGAAACATTAAAAAACAAACAAACAAACAAAAAAAAAACCATGGGGACAGAGAAAGACATGAGGGTAAACTAAGTGGGTAAATGTGAAAATGGAATAAAGTTTGACTAATGATGTTATGTAAAAATTTATCTATCAAAATATAAAATATCTATGTATGCACTACTTTAAATATATAGTCTTGCATATATGTATGTCTAAATTATATTCATACATGTACACACATTAAATAAAGCATGTGTAAGAAATAAAAGCAATAGAGGAATACAGATTACATCAAATCAGTTTGAAAGCTGAATAAACTCACTGTTATTAAGCAATTTTGTATTAAATAATATCTAAGATTTAAAAAATGACTGACCTTGTCTGCTACTGGTTAGTGTGTGGAACAGCAGGAATTACATCATTCACTTCTTGTGACTAAATGACAGTAACATTGGAAGAGAGTTCGGTAGGTTTTCAAAATCTAAACAAATCATTATATGATGACCCAAGAATTCTGCTCCATGGTATTTAAATAACTCACCTGAAAATGCATTTCTACATAAAAAATGGACTAATGTTTACAATCACTTCATAAACAATGAAAATTGTAAGATTGTCTTTACTAGGCAAGTGGCAAAACTAATTGTGATGCATTCACACAGAGAAATATTTAAAGATAAAAATGCATGAATTTTTCAAGGCATGAAAAATTGAATAATTCTGAAGTCCATATTGTTATACATATTTAAAAGGTCACATAATAATGATACCAATTGTACACAAATATGGAGAAGGTTAAAGGATTAAGAAAATAACCAAATCAATAATTTTTAAGGGTTTCAATGGGCAGATGAGAATTTTTCAGGACAACTATGCTATGCAATATTCTAATGAT
Organism: Uropsilus gracilis; assembly: GCA_004024945.1. Lineage (NCBI taxonomy): Eukaryota > Metazoa > Chordata > Mammalia > Eulipotyphla > Talpidae > Uropsilus > Uropsilus gracilis. The sequence goes on from PVHY01016827.1 coordinate 30,976, forward strand.
GAATATCCATAGGCATTATTGACAGAAAGAGTAAACCCAATGTAGTCTATATGCATGACATGTATTTGTATTTATACATATATACACACTATTTATGCATATAATGCATATTATGTAGTGTATTTATATATGCACAATATATATTCTGCTTAGTGTGTGTATGTATGTATATATATATATATATATATATATATGCGTGTTTGTAATAGATATACATATATATCAATAGATCCCAGGATGGAATATAAAGTGGTAATTGAAGTGATGCAATAATATTAATAAAGTAAATAACTAGACATTAGTGGTAATTTTAAAATAAAGAAAAAAAAAGAATTGTAGGGAACCATTGTACTCCACTTGCTAAACTAGTATATATTAGAAATAAATATTAACAATTCCAAAGCCACTATAATTGAATTGTGGTATTGACTGATTTAATTACTTGATTTTGGGTGATAAAACCAGGCCATTACCAAAATGTGATATTACAAATAAACATAGGGACAGGTTAGAATGATTCATGTGTTAATTCATCAGCGCTAGACACAACAGCACAGAATCATGATTAACTTAATATAAACATATAAACACAGGTGGTTCTATGCACATATCTAAAAATGTGTATCTACAGGGCTTAATAAACATATACATGTGGATATATACTTTTGCTCTGTTCATACCAGTAAGCATAGTTAATTTTCAGATCCTGGTTTCTAATTTAATACAATTCTCAAAAAAAAAAAAAAAAAAAAAAAAGGAGTCAAATATCATTGGATAGCCCTAAAGTGGCCCCTATTATGGAGGCAAGAAACATAAGATGAGCCTGGAATTTGTGTAGTGCCAGAAAGTATTTTTTAATAGATGAGGAATATTATTTTAATTATGTATAATATATATATATATTTTTTTCACATCTTTGTATTCCCTGGGGTTCCCCTAACCACCTCACCTCTCTGACCTCGCCTATCCATCTTCCCTCCCCCAATTGTGTACTTTACTTTGGTTGTTAGCTTGCTTTGACTTTTCCTCCTGGCCTTTTGTTTGTTTTTCCTATATCCCATATATTAGTGAAACCATTTGGTTTCTGTCTTTTACTTTCTGACTTGTTTCTGTTAATATGACCTTTTCTAGTTCTATCCATGTTATCTCAAATTCTTCAAATTTGTCATTTTTAATTGATGGATAATCATTGTGTATATATATCATATCTTTTTCATCCATTCATCTTTTTGGGACATATGGATTGGTTCCATGTCCTTGTTATGATAAATAGTGCTGCAATAAACAGCCAGGTACAGGTGTCCCTTTGTGTAAATATTTAGGTCTCTATTGGGTATATTGCCAGAAGAGTGAGATAGGAGTGATAGGGTGTGCCCCCCCCCTCCTGTTTAAGATTGCAGATTTCAAGGACAGGTAATGTTAAAATGGGGGAATGACCTTAGCTGGAATTTCCCTTCAGGGGGATGCAGGGGGAAGAAAGAGGTGAAATAGTCAAGGTGAAACAGATTTCCTGGAAGGCGGAAATCAGGGTATATAAAGGGTGTGCAAACAAAGAGAGGGAATTCGATGCAGATTCGAATATGGAGACTGGATAGAGAGAGAGGTTCAGTGGAGGAGAGATGGGAATCGGCCATCTTGTAAAGATGTGAGCCATGTGAGCTTGGCCACGTGGCCACCGATGGCCTTCAACCCTCGGCTGGCCCAGACTGGCAGCATGTGTGCTGAAAGCAGTTAAGGAGTTTGCAGATTTGAACTCCGTGTTGGAGTTTGTTTTGCTGAGTTTGATTTGTGTCTGAAAGAGGCCATGCAAAAGCTAGGCCTGAGAAGAAAGTGAACTTTGCTGGTTTGGCACCATGGAGTTCCTGCTACCTGAAGGTGA
>PVHY01016828.1:0-32893 GCA_004024945.1 Uropsilus gracilis
AAAAAAAAAAAAAAAAAAAAAAAAAAAAAAAAAAAAAAAAAAAAAGATATCTTCTCAACATTGACATATATGATTGTCCTAAAGCTTCAGATTATTCTATAAGAGAAAGGTTACTTTTAAATGTGAGGATTTTCTCCTGGCAGAACCTTTGTAACTTGTTCAGAGTGTCAGGGGCAGATAGAAATTTCAAATTCTTCCAGTCTTTTTGGTATGTAAATCTTGATTGAAGTGGAAAGTGATACTTTAGGATTTTAATTCCTCTTCTATTTTCCTTTGGATTTTAGTGATTGATTCTTTGTCTTCGATCCAGACTAATATAACAGAACTTCAGCCTTTGTTTGCCTGTCAGTGCTTTAGCCCTCCTGCCTCCCTTGCATTGTACTGTATATTAAAAGGAACTTGGTGTTGTGTGTTTGACTCTTGTCCCAGCTGGATCTGTCAGGAAATGGAGGAATAGATGAGTGTCCTAAAACTTGAAGCTTCCAAAGGAATTATACAGCAAGAAAACTGATTTAGAAAATCTACTTTCAATATTTCCATACTCCAGAAAAGTGCTAGAGTTATTAACTTGATTTTCATGAAACCAGCAGTCTTGTACCAGATCTCCTAAACAATAGTATGCCCCAATTCATGAGAATCAAAAGGAATTTTAGACGACTTGATGTTCAAAAGGATCATCATTCCAGATAGCTGGACTAACCTTCAGTTAGGACCTCTATGGAGTGGGAGGTAGGAAAAGGTTAACCAACAACAGACTGTTCCAGCTCTTACTTCAAGTGGTAACAGCTGACCGTGTTCTCATTGGTGGTGCCTATCCTTTGTTAGTTTCTTTCAATCAACTGTGCTACCCTTCCTTCTTGCTAACCTAGCTAACCTAGCTAACCTAGGTGGCATTCAGAGCCTTATTCAGTTATCTAACAGAAACTTAAAGGGTGCCCTTTTACAGACATGTGCTGTCTTACTTCATAGACCTTCATGCGATGATGACAGTAGAAGGGGGAGTTTGAGAATAAGAGCTTAGGAATCCAAATTCTGTTTTCTATGTGTATTATGGTGGTGAACTTTTGCATCTATATAAAGAAGATATCAAATAAAATAATACACACAAGGGACTCAACAACAGGATTTGGCATTTCATGAAGAGCTCAATAAATTGCTTATATTACTTTGTTATTGTTGTCATAACTACTTCTAACTCTGCCTTTTGTGTGCCTGGATGGTATTTTTACCTGCCTACAGCTCTCTCTTCACAGATGTGCTCTATGAGTATATAAAACTCAGTATCTCCCAAACTGAATCCATTAGCATTCCCAGGAAATGTATTCTTTTTTCTTTACCCTAAATGAACTCAATCTGGTCCTTAAGAAAAAAAATTCTAAAATGTAATGTTCTTATCTCAATTCTAAAAACTAATATCTTGAGGTCTTGAAAATAAGACCTCTGAGATTTAAAAAAAAAAAAAAATCCCAGAATTACAACCACAACAGATTTCCTGTAGGTAATATCACACTTGCCCAAAAGAAATTCTCTTGCTATGGTTGTTGCTTGTGTTCTGAGCAGCCTATTGGAAATATCACATCCCCTGGCAAAACTCAGGAGAGTTCTCTGAACCCAGGCAAGTCTCCTCCCAAGTCACCAACTACATATCTGATATACTCCTCAAAGAGTGAGCAAGTGAATCCCAAAAGCAAATCCATGACAGCCAGAATAAACCTCCTGCAGTTATTATTCTAGTACCCCCTGCCATGTGGGAGACCTTTGTGCACATTATTATGGCTGAGTGTTATTACTGTATATTGCAAGTTCTGACCTGCGGCTCCCTTCTCTGCCTGATGACTCACTCTTTTTCTTATACCATCTACATTGCTTCCTGTAAATTGATCAAAATGTTCACATATCTCTTACTTATAGCAGGGACTGAGAAAAACAAAGTTAATTCAAGGCAAGTAAGAAAAACTTTTCTGGTTGTAAGACTCACTGAACTATCCAAATTGTATTGCAAAGGAACATTTTTAAGGTAAATTACTCTTTAAAACAGAAATGCTTCTCACCTCTTTGAATATGTGCCGTTAGTCTTTAAAGTGACTGGACTATGGGATTTTATCATAGCAAATGATGTTTAGGAGATTATCAGATCCTGGAGGTATTCACTTCATAGCATTTATATAAACCTTATCAGATCCAAAAGGGCATAACTGATCATCATTTTACATTTGATCAAAATGATTTATAATTTTTCCTGCTGAGAGACTTATCCATTTGCATCCGGCAGTTTTAGAATTTTATTCCTTTGATCTTGCCATAATATCATGATTAATTGATTGATTGAAGGGTTGGAAGTCAATAAACCCAGCATTTGTTATTATTTATTATTTAACTGCCCCCAGTGGGCCAGTTGGCATTCAGAGACTTAAATTAAAAAATACAATCCAGTTCTCACAGCATCTTAAAGAACTGATTATGCATGAGAAAGAAGAAAAGAAATAAAATACTGTTTTGTTTCTTTGTGTGATTACTAGTGGGAAAAAGATAGCAAAAGAAATGCATTCTGTATATGCACCGGACATTATTTAAACATGTTCTGAAGATCGAATTATTTATCACTTTTAATTTAATTTTTTAATTTCCATATTTGTATTCCTATTTGCATGTGAACTTAAAGTTCCTACTTTAACTATTCATCACATTGTAAAAATAATTCTTCTTGAACATTTGTTCCAGAAATATACAGACTTAGAAAAAATGAGCAATAAAACTACCCTTAATTTAAAAGAGTGAAAAATATGTTAAGTTCAGGGACATTGTGTCTTGGTGACCTATGTGCTTTTCCTAGATTAGGACTAAGCCTTACTCACCTGAATAAACACTCTGTCACAGATAAATTTAGCAAAGAGTGGGTCAATGATCCCAAGAAACTGTTACCTCATTATAACCAGATTTGCTGTCAGACTTTTGGACAAATAGAAATATATTCAAATTAACTAAATGGGAGGAAGCACAGTGAGTAATGCCACTAAACTTAAACTATGATCTAGTATCATGCTTTTAAAGATATCCATCCAAACACACACCCTAAAAAAATTAAGTGATTTGCCTTATACATAGTAGTAGTAATGGGTATTATAGTCTCCTTCCCATGATTAACACCATGGTAGAATTTTTTTTTTCATTTTTCCAAAACAGTTCAATTGAAAAAAGGTGAAGAATCTGAAAAAATTGGGGGAGGTGGGGGGTTCCCCAAAAGAGCATACATGTGACACATCCACTGGTTCAGTCACAAAGAAACACTATCATACAAAAAAGATATTTAAGTTTAATACAAATTGTAGACAAAGAAAATGTGAAAAAATACTTCCATATGCTAAAAGGAATTATGCTTCACAAATAAGGCCAGCTAGGCTGTGTGTGTGTGTGTGTGTGTGTGTGTGTGTGTGTGTGTGTGTGTGTGTGTGACAACTGCAATTGACCAACACTCTATCCTCTCCCTTTTTCTCCTAATACTGTTTTAATTTCTTCTCTAATATGGGGGACTAGCTGGAAACTGTACAGTTCACATCCTCTTATCAACAATGAAGAGAAAGTTTATTGAATAAGTTTTGTTTGTTTACATTTGCCTTTTGAATGTTCCTCCCCCCTTCTCCAACCCACCACCCTTGTCTCTCCATCCCTTCTTTCATTGCCATTTATTGTTTAATCTTTAAACAATAAATGGGTTCTTCCTCTTCTTTCCTGTAGCAATGTCCTTTTGTCCGGTGTAGATGTGGTTTCCTGGGACACAGTGGCCTGTGCTTAGTTTTCCAAGTGTCTTTTTGTTGCTGGCCACCAGTTCACACATGATTGTGTTCTTTCAGTGCCACCTCCTTTCTGGTTGGCTGCTCTGACCCATCTTCTGTCATATTTTGCTCCTTCTTTGTTTTGTAGTTCTCGTTGCTGGTGTTGGGAGCGTTTCTCCCGGTTAAAGTTTGCGCACCTATTTTTTTTGATCGAGATAGGCAGTGGCAGATGGTTGGTCTGGTTCGTCATGGGGCTACTGCCTGTCTCTGTGGCTTTCTTTACCCCCTTAAGTGGGAGGATCCTTTGCTCATGCTGAAGACATTCCCATCATTGTAGATCACAGTGGTTGTATTTCTGAGGTAGTTCATCTCTATAATCAGTCCTATAGTCCTGTGTCCCATGGATCTGACATGCTCGTTCTTCTGGAATACTTCTTTGTTTCTCACCTCTATATTCATGTGCAACTGCCTTTGAATCACTGATTTAGTTGCTTCTGGTGAGGGTTGACTGGATTTGGAGAAGATCAGAGGGAATGACCCCTACCACCCACTACCCATCCGCCAGCCCCCTTCCCACACCACCCCCCACCATCCCGAATGTCCAGCAGGTGCTTCGTGCCGAGCAGCATGGCTGAACCAGGCGTATGGGTGGGGCTACCCTCAGCTTTCCCAGCCACCTCGTGGTACAGAAATGGAGGGGCACCCCCAGCCACTCCCTGCCGCCCTGGCAGGAGGTGGGGCCCCCCTACCTTGTGCTCCCCGAATCCGGAAAGGAGAGAGGCAGGCTGGATGGCTGGGGGCTCAGTGCCTGGCACCATGACTGAACCGGACATGGTAAAATATCTATTTTACATTTTACAAGGGATTAAATTAAGACATAGAATGCTTAATAAATTCTTCCTGAATTTGAAAAAATAAAGTGAATATAAACTCCAGGATACAGAAATCAGGACGACAGAACGACAGGTCACATTTCTTCCTAAAAACTGTGACATTACACATAGATGTGACTAAGCAAATATACTATGCCTGTTTGAGACTCCAGGAAAGATATTTGCATAATCCAAAAATGAAATTCAGCACCAAAATCCCAGTAAAAACCCAAAGGTATAGGATGCTACTGAGTTAAGATTGATGGCATGCTCAAAATGAACCAGCTGTGTAAAATATAAAACCATGCTCCATGCTGAAGTCCCAAAGGAATCCCACGAGAGGCACATGCAATACCACATGTCCTTTATGACGGGCAAGACAACAATGGTAGACCAGATGTTCTATTCCTTCTCATTTGCATGGTTAGGGCATATGGTGACTGGAAATAATGAAGTCCTCTTTTAAGCAGTGATATGAATGGTTTGAAATATAATTGTTTCAAATCATAGACCTCACACCTGTCATGGATTAATAATGTTGAACCTCTGAAAATAAACATGTTAGTATAATAAAATGACTTAGGTCATATGGCACTTTTCATGCCTTATCGCACATTTGTGATCATGAAATAAATCATTGCTCTTTGGAAAGTTTGAGATTGCAGTTTCATCTGGAGAAAGGTAGGTTTCTTTACACATGCTAAACTTGGGAGTATTTCAACACTTGCTATAGCAATATTTGGATGTCAGCTGATCTGGATTTCACCACCAAGGGATAATTTAGTATATAAAACATCTGGTGTGTTTATGAAAAAGTATCAGACTAAAACCACTGGTTTTCAGATATCTTCTGTCTTTTAAATTTTATTATTTTGATTAAGATAAAATATGCCTATCTTAAGATTTACTAATTTAAGCATTTTTAAGTGGATAGTTCAGTAATATAAAGTGCATTCATACTGTTGTACAACCATCACCATTCATCCCCACAGCTTTTTCAATCCTCCCAAATTGAAATTCTGAGCACTAACTCCACAATCCTTTTCTCCCCAATACCCCCTAACCATTGTTCTCCTTTCCACCGCTATGAATTAGACTATTCTAACCACCTCATGTGGGTGGAATCATTTAGTATTTGTCTTTTTTGTGACTGGTGGATATTGCTTACCATGATGTCCTTGAGATTCATCCATGTTGTAACATATGTCAATTTTTCTTTTTAAAGTTACATGATAAAAAAATTAAGTTGCATGGTATTTCATGTTATCGATAGGACACATCATGTTAATCCAATCATCTGTCAAAGAGCATTGGGGTTGTTTCCACCTTTTAACTGTTGTGAATGCTGCTGCTGAAAATAAGAGTGTGCAATACTTCCCTCTGTCTTTGCTGTCATTTCTTTGAGGTGCATACTCATGAGTAGACTAGCTGGATAATGAGTAACTTTATGTTTAGTTTTTTGAGGAACTGTCATGGTGCTTTCAAATACTGACTTCAAGCCTCAGATTGCTTTCTTTTTAGAGGTACAGATTCACATTTCTTCAGGTGTATGTTACCACACTAAACTCACCACTATCATACCAATAATTCTCCAGAATAGTCCAGTGGGACTCTCCAACCTTTGCTCTCTATCCTATTCTCTGCCTCTGATATCCTCAATTTCGCCATCAAATTTGTAGGATTTGCTGAGATTTAGTTTTGCCTTTCCCTTTCTTTTGTTTCTTTATAATCCACATGTGAGTGAAATTACGTGGCATTTGTCTATTTCCTCCTGGTTTATTTCATTTAGCAGAATCCCTTCCAATTCCATCCATGTTGTTGCAAATGTTAAGAGTTCGGCTTTTTATAAAATTGAGTAGTGTTCCATTATATATGCACCCTACATTTTCTTTATCTCTCTGTAACTTAGGACATTTCCATAAATTGGCATCGTAAATAGTGTTGCAATGACCATCGAACATTTTGTGGTTTAAATATGCATTTAATAGCAACTCAGTTTCTGGTTTATGTGTGTGTCTTTTCAATGATTAGATTCAGTCTAACATATATTCTGAAAGTGTCTTAAGTAAAATAAGAACAAAGAAGAAAATTAATTTGCTTGCCATCTTGGCAACATCAACAGCTAGGCAATGCAGTTCCAATTAATTGAATTTAATATTACATCCAGAGACAAAATCTTGGTAGTGACCTATGGAGCATAAATGAAACCAAATTTTTGAAATTCAGTCATGCTGAGAACTCTCAAAAAGTATGTGGAGTTGAGATTGTTTTCTTGAATTTGGAGGTGACAGGGAAAAAACATCTACTCTTTCCTCCAGCAACATAATTGATTTCCAAACAAGCAACTTTTCCCCTTCCCTATTGTTTTTATGCTTTATCATAAAATCCAGAAGTTCTAGTAATGTCAACACTTCCCGTATACGTTGATGCATACTACAAACAAGATATATTAAAAGATGTACCCTGTTGCAAGCATATTATAATTAACTTTTATAAAGATGGTCAAGGTCATCATACAGCAGTATTTTAAAGCCAGTATATAAACCACACCAAAGGAGAACAAGGTTTGAAGGTTTATTTTTTTTGTAAGATGGTAATGACAAATGGTTGATGCTGTTGAGTCAGAAATATCCATCCAGCCCAACGGGAATAAGATTTTAGAAGAGTGGGTCAAGAGACATAGTCAGCAAAATTGAAGAAAAGCATCAAACATATTTTATAACAGAAACCAAAAAGGGGAAGACTCAGCTGTGCCAGGTATATCATAATTGAACACTGTTAGACCAATATTTTCTGAATCAGTTTCACACAATGAGTCTGCAATCTTCACTACCTTTACATTGATTCTTATGAATACTGACAATGCAGACAGAATTCTTGGGCCAAAGGAATCCTGAAAATGTAAAGACAAGTTCACCAACATGACAGATTGGTCCTTCCCTATGATGTTGATGAGTATCGCCCCTTCATGTCTCAGTGCAATTATGTCTAAAATACAAACAAGAGAGAGACACTAATCCTACAACTTTGCCATGACCAGGCTCTCCTGACAAAACCATGAATCTACTATGACTTTGAACAAATGTACACCATCACTGCCTCAGTGTGCTGCAGACATTTTCAGTGTCTCCTGTCAAAATATGTTCAGTGTTTTCCTTAGCCCCACCCTTACTACCACAATATATGTTATTTCTGTGGTGGATTAGCATTGCCCATCCTAAGCACACTATTTCAAGTAGGAGATTTCTTATCGGTGTTCATTATCAAGTGAATGAAGTTCCTCTCTTTTCTTAATTTACCAACAGTTTCTTTTATCATGATAAATATTGTATTTTGATGACTGTTTTACTCATAAGAATTGATATGATTATAAAGTAGTTCTTTACCTGGTTGATGTAGTGGACTACTATGATTTTGATTGTTTAATTGACTTTCAAGACATGAATTAAGAAACAGGCTTCTATTCACTGAGTACAATAAATAAGAAAGACCACCAAAGGTAGCCCTACCTTGGAAGCCTCTATAAAAAAAATATGCCTTGGAAACAGAGAGCACAAGCCCATCCCCAGCAGGCTACCTCAAGAGCGTCAACACCTGGAGCAGAGCCCAGGTGGAGACTGGGATGCTAGAAGAAGAGAGTCTGCCTCCAGAGGCTGGGCAGAACAAGGCATGAGTCTGAAATGTATTAACAGAGTGATTTCTGACTCCATCTTGCTATAAGCCCTCATCAGGCACCTCTGGGGACTCTAGAAACCCTCATAGGGCACTTTACAGCCACCCAATAGGCTGTGTGAGCAGATGGCATAAGATAGGCAAGTCCAACATCTTTCTGTTTACATGGCCCTGTACCCTCAAGGACTGATGACCTGGAAATGCAAATATTCCTGAATGTGGTCCAAATGTGCTGGCTCAGGTACCTGGCTCTGGCAGAGGACTACCTGACCAGCTCCAAGTGCGCTTGCCATGGACAGTCTTCCCACATGCTAGTCAGAGAGCAACTGCCCTATGACCCTGAAACCTCCCAGGTCATTGCCTATGAGCTGTGCTCATGATAGCTCTGCTAAGTCTGAGAAATGGGCCAGGACTGGAGGGTAAGGCCACAGCTGCCCACTGCCTGGTGTGAGCATCATAGTTTAGGAAGAACAAAGGATCCAGTAAACAGCCGTCAGCTTTGGTGTCTGCTTTCCTCCATGGCCAGATCCTTCAACCTGGACCTGTGGGCACATTCTCACCTTCAACAGCCAAACTCAAGGTGTGCTCTTGGCATCTGAGTACCAAGGAGGAGTTCCCACCACCTTGAGGTGGGTGAGAGCTAGAGGTGGGGAGAGTGCATGGAACAGCATTTTTGTGCTTTCTCCCTCCTCCTATGGGTCTGCTGTTAAAATGCACAATGGGTACTTTACCCTTAAGAGTCATTGCAGCTTTTAGAATATCAGGAGATACTCAGAATCCTGATCTGTGTCCTCCCCTCTCCAGCCCAGACCCTCCAACCACACATCCCACCATTCAATGATGGATCCTTTCCAAGGAAGCTCCCCTATTGTTTTTCACAGATTGCTCTCTTTGCGCTAGCTAGACATTTCCAAACCACAGGAACCTTAGTTATCTGTTCCATAGTATCCAAGCACTGTTCTTGGCCCAGTAAAATAAGCTGACACAATAATTACGATAGCACTAGGTATTTCAACCCAAATGGCTAGCTTCATAAGGAAGCTGAAAATGAAATTGTTCAGAGGGGGAACGTCATGGGGAAGGACAAAAATATACAGGTTCTTAAAAGTGTTTTTTATATCCCTCTTTCTTTGAAATCCCTTCCCTACCCCCATGCATGCCAAAAATACTTAAACAAGATTCTATTAGAAACCAGACATTTAGAATAACATATTTTCAGTTTTTTTTTCTTTTTTCAACAGACTTTGGATGCCTATGCAGGCTGTAAATTTACAGCAGATGATCCTCTGCCAGAAGTTCTTTTGGGTGTTTATAACTGTGAAATAGTCTTTAGGTGACTATGCATCCCTTCCTTGCTCACAGCCTGATGCCAGCAGCCCATATTCCTGACAACATAAGTCATCACAACAATAATGAAGTAGCCAGAATATTTATTTGGAGCTACACACCACCCTTCACCTAAGGGTCCCTCAGTAACTTCAAACACAGCTGAAGTGGTTCCAAACCATGTACCTCTCCAACTATGATTTAGAAGCTAAAAAAGGATTCAGTCTGCTGTGTGTAATTCCTTGGCAAAAATCACCCACATAGTCCTGGCTCTTCTTCAACAATCTTCTGTCCCCTCCTTACAACTTTCTACTTTGTTGGAAAAATAAACCATTGGTTTAATATAGTCCTCAAAGTCAAATTGTATTGTTTTGTGCTTTAAAGACTTTTTTGCAATGCACAAATGTGCTATAAAAATTAAGTATATTTCTACTTCACAAGTGTCAATGATATTATTTTAATTGGTATATCCAAGAAAAGAGAAATTCTGTGCAATCTAAAATTTAATATTGGCACTTTCACTTTTCCATGAAATAAAACTACTTCTTGATATGCCATAACGTCCTCTATTAGAAGAATTTTTTTAAAATACAGGGTATATTTTTACTCCTCTTTGTTTCTCTCGGTGCCTAGTATAGGAGTATGTAGATCTGTGGTTAATCAGTTTATAAATTGCATACATGATTTAAAATTTTTCTAAAATATATTATAATCCCCATGCAATAATGAGTACAAATGAGCATTAGTAACAAACAGTAAATATACAAAACCATTGGACCTAAGCAAACAACTCCCAGTGGTGCCAACTACCCCCATCACTGGGAAAATGAAAGCAGGTTACTAGATCTGCCAGTAGTACCAGGTCTCCTATTCTTGCCAAACAGAACTCTTGGGGACATTTCTCTGAGCTCTTGGATTATTTCAATCCCTTTTCTGGGCAAATTAAATGCTGACCCTCTTAGCAAAAATGACTTAGTCATTTATCAAACCTAATTAATGAATTTACTGCATGGCAGATATTACACTAAGGCATGAGGAGATAAGAATATAAAGCTTATTGCCCTGCCCCAAGGAACTTGTAGTTCAAAGAGAAACTATAGTCCAAGACCCTCAGAGAAAAGGAGAACAAAAAAACACATTAAGTAGCACTGTATAATTACACGAGGTAGGTGGCTTCAACTGAACTTCATCAGACAGATGCTTCCTCCCAACCACAGGCTGGACCAAAAGCGTACCTTAAAACCCAAGACTTTGAACCCACTAAACCTCTTCTGGCATGTGCAGTTGTCACCACAGCTGGGGTGATGCCTTGTGCCTTGGCAACCTGAGAGTGGTGCTTTTGTCACATCCTCTTGTAACCTCCTGGATTCTTTATGAGATGCCATCTTTCTGTTCTCTCATGGTGCTACACTGTAGCTCACAAGGCTGCTGGTTTTGTTCTTCTACCTTTACCCTTGTGGCTAAATAATATTTTCAGATTTTACTCGTTTCCCTCTCTGTATTTGTTTGTTTCCTTTCTCCAGGTCAGACTGGCAACAGTCTTGATATCCCATGACTTGCAGGAGGCAAAAACAGAAACAGCCAGCAAGTCTTTCTGGTTATGTTTTTCCATGAAAAAAGCACAGTTAAATCTCTAAGAAAAGGTAGCTTGAGAAGAAAATGAGAGTGTGAGACACAATAGAGGACTTCATTCTTCCTTTCCTCTCTGCCCAAGAAAGAGATGGTCCTGGGATAGAAGGAGGAAAGCAAAGGAGATGCCAAATGTTCCCAAAGCAGCCATATCTACTGGGACAGCAGGTGAAGTTAGGTAAACAAAATGCATAGCAGAGAAAGATGGACCTGGTAGGAATGACTGTAGCCTCAGTAGTAACCTAGCTGTACTGATGACCAAGAACCAGATCAGCATCCTACCCCCTCAGCACTGCATCAGATGAAATAAAATCCAAATGAAACCATCTTTCCTCAAAATTAAAGGAGAGGTGCTCACTAGGAGAAGAAATTGCCTTACAATGATAAAAATCTGTAACATTTCTAACATACCTGAGATGCATGGACTAACTCATTCTAGCATCACACGCATCCTGACTGCTCTGGTCTTTGTAAACTGCTGAGCTCCAAATCAACTTTTGTTGCTTTTTCTGTAACTCAGAATTATATGTCAAGCTGCTCTTTTTTATCTACACACTTCCAACTCTGTGTGTCTTAAAGTGACTTCTTTTACGGTTCTCCCCTATCCTATTCCACCCAAACAACTCAGTTCTCTTCCCATAGTCTTTTCTCTGAAGATAGTATTAGGCTCTACCTAGAAACATCATAAACCAATCAATTCTATGTCAGCTACATCCATTCCCCAGACCCTCCTCATGTGTCAAATTTGTGCAACTATTCCTCACCTGTCTGTGGTAGACTCTCTTCTATCCTATCCAAGACATCCAACACCCCAGGTCTTTGGGTCTCCTTATAGAGAAAACCCATATTCCTCAGTGGGAAATACAGAGCTCTTGTCTAAATATGGCCTTTGAGTACCTCCCCAATCAATTACTTTGTATTGTACACATGAGAGTTTATCACCTTCTCAAAATGGATTAGTAAGCAGTAAGCTACAGTTGAGTCTGGATGATAAACTAGTTAAACATGAAGGAAGAGCAAGTGAGAAAAAAATTTTGTGAATTTCTTCTAGAATTTTCTTATGATGCAAGAAAAGAAACCATGGGTAGCATGATACGGTTACTCTGACAAGTGTCCTTAAATGCTTCTGTGGTGCCCACAATACTGCCTAATACTGCCATTCCCATGGGAATTGTCTAAGCACAAAAGTGACCGGATGGTGGGGAATGCCTGGGGAGGGGGCAGTTCTCATAAACTGCAAAGTGCTATGCAAAATGGAAAAACTTAGGTGTTTCTTCTAAATATATATTCATTCACTTCTGTCTTTTACAATTCAAAATCCATTAGAAAAACACAATTCACAGCGGGCTTGTTTTATGCAAAAAGGAAATGCCACATACCCATGACAATCCAAATACTTTTTTTAATGAAAGAGTGTTGGAAAATGGTGGGGTATCTTTTACTGAGAACATGGGAATCCATATGAACTCAGAAACGTTATACCACAGTTGTTACCATCTGGGCAGTCCTGGTGTGTGGTTGAATTTTTAATATTCTATCTTTTTAATCTTGCATGACTCTCCCTGGCAAAGTCACTCAAGAAAGAACAGACGCTTAATAAATGTTTGAGGCTGGAGACTAGCTGTTTGTGAAATTCACTGTCCATTAAGTAATTGTAGGTTAGGCAAAATAAAGTGTTTTATAGAGTCTAATATATCCATGGTGAGGCCTCATTAAATATGTTACTGTTTTTATGACTTGTTCAGCATAGAAAACAAATAACTTGTTCCTGTTCTCCAGAGATTACCCTGATCCCCAAATCTGCTTCCCACTTGCTTTGCATATAGATGAGGTGTCAGGGTTGGTGTTACAAAACAAAAGTGGAACCTGTGTTTTGCTGCTTACCCATGCACTGATAATACGTGAAGAAGAATAAAGTTTTATTTCCATTTTCTCCAAAGTGTGTTTGAGCATTAGTTCTGTTAGATGGTAATATGTATTCTGAAAAAATTAAAAAGATGAAGGTAGTCATGATAAGACAATCACTTAAACGAAGGTAAGCAGGGTTTCTCCCTTGTAGGAATATTTAGTCTCTAATAGGCCAAAGGACTTTGTAATTTCCAAAAATAAATATATGCAGTAAATAGAAATTCTCCAAAATTATTTTTCCATAGAACTTGCTTTCTATAGAACATAATACAAAGCCACTGATATTCCATAGAACATAGTTAAGAAGAGACTGTTTTATTTAATAAAACCAAGTAACCAATGACAACCACTTCAATAGTTTCTAGAACATCATATTTTTCATTGAAAGTCCTAAGCAAGAGAACATCCCCCACAAGCAATATCATTACAAGAAGCCTGAGACAAAATCATCTGCAAATGAAGTTTTGAGTAAAACACATTAAGATTTCACTACAGCCTGAGGATTCATAATTCAATATTTGAAGTCATTGTTTTTCTTACTGAGAATAGGAAACAACGTTGACAAAGGAGGTTGCCATATTTCCTACACTTTGCTGCAGGATAACAATTCTTACTGAAACACGGGAAGGAAAATAATGAACAAGAAATCAAATCTAACTGCTGTCCATGTTTTCCCTGGTAATTACTAAAAGGCATTAAAAGCAGCAAGCTTATACAGTGTATTAGAGAGAGTGGCCAGGGTGACCAAGATCAGGCATCATAGTGGGAAAAAGTGTTTGTTTCATCACAAAGTAGTGAGCACAGGCGGTGTCCCTCCTGGGTCCCCTTTACTTACCCAATACCTATTGTCATGGATTGGGTGCCAATGACTCTGGAGGTTTCCTCCCCAGAGAACTGCCCTCTGAGGAATAGGAGTCACCTTCTCCGGAAGATTGCATCATCTGTTCATCCCAACAGAGTTCATAACAAGTGCCTGACCAGCACAGAAGACAAAGACTACCTCCTATCCTTAAGGAGGAACTGCCAGGTGATATCATCTGTATCTAGA
This sequence comes from Uropsilus gracilis, assembly GCA_004024945.1. NCBI lineage: Eukaryota > Metazoa > Chordata > Mammalia > Eulipotyphla > Talpidae > Uropsilus > Uropsilus gracilis. Next base: position 14,229 of record PVHY01016828.1, read on the forward strand.
GTTCTCCTTGGGGTCAAGTTAAAGCTGACCTCTAGCTGACACCACATCCTTGCTTGGAGGGTGAATGCTTTGCCCTATCCCATTTCCCTTATTCTATTTTCTGGAGAGCATTCCAATAAATCACATATATCCATATGTCTTCTAGTGAACCAGTCTAAGACATACAGTTTAGAACATCAGACACAGCTTTTCTTTTATTTATAAAATTAACCAAGTTCACAATAGCTGGTCTCCTTACCTGCTTCAGAAGGCTCACCTCAGTTATACATGGCAAGAAGCTGCAGATCAGTAATGTCATTGCCTGACCTTGAACCATGCACATCACAGTTATTGAGGTACTTGCTAAAAATGGAGCATCCCAAGGTCTACAGAGTCACTGAATCAGAATATCTGGGCAGGGAGGGCTCCATGCATTTTATTTCATGTACCACTTACTATTAATGCACACTACAGTCTGAGTTTGCATTATCAAGAGGCCAATGTCTAGTGCTCTCTGTAGTAACTGAGAGATAATCTCAGGGCAAACTATCTTGTCTCTTATCTTCTCCCTATGATAGATTTCTCTGGAGAAAAAAAAAAAGTTTCAAAATGGAAACTTTCAATGTGATCCAGAGAGAGAAAAGAAAGAATGAGATTCAAGCAGATTACTGTCTCGGCTAATGTCAAATCACTTCAAAATGTGATTTTTGTTTCATTTCTTTGAAATCAAAAAAATATGATTTGAGATGACACTTCCTAAATAAATAAGCTGGAGACACTATGCTTATTCATCTAAAAACAATTATTTCCAAGCATTTAGAAACCATGGAAGGAAGGAATCTGAAAACACTCTTTACAGCACAATGACAAGACTTCCAGAAGCTCATAAACATTCTGAATTGCCACATTTATTCCTCTCACAGATTTTGACTATTGCTTAAGAGTTATTTACCCAGAAAGTCTCAGATCTCTGAATACAGAGTGAAAAATACCACTAAGTGCTGTAGTTTTGCATACTTCCAGCAAGCCTATAGCAACCACAGCTAGGCACAAGTACCTCAACCAGCAGAATCATCAAAAGTTGCCATAGGTATAAGTTAGTGGCAGTGAATCAGTTCACAAGGCCACTTCTCTCCACCAGGGAACCAAGATGGGGCCAGAGAATCAGTAGGTAGGCAGAGGCAGCTTCTAGGGAAAGAGCAGCAATTTTGTTGAAATCTCTATGGGTTGGCAAATAGACTCTTGAGAGAAGGAGAGAGAGAGAGAGAGAGAGAGAGAGAGAGAGAGAGAGAGAGAGAGAGAGAGAGAGAATTCTGAAGGGAGGAAGGGTTTGTGCCGAGAGAGAGAGAGAGAGAGAGAGAGAGAATTCTGAAGGGAGGAAGGGTTTGTGCCAAGAAATAAAGTGGTTTTGATTTTATGCCAAGCGGAATATGTTCCCAATTCCTCACTGACTGGCATTTCCTAATGACCATATCAGTGAGAATCCCAAACTGAATCAGCCACCATAGAAAGTTCATTTGCCCCTAGAAAATGTTCCTGGAATTACCTGGTGCTTGACTCACAAAGAATGCAAGAACATACTTCTCATCAAAGTGAAGCACCTTTTCAAATCCAAATGCCCAAATAGCTACCTGGTGGGAGGAGATCGGGTTGTTCAATTTGTTGTTTTCTCCTGAAGTTAAGAAGCACAGACTGTGTTACAGTAAATCTAACTACAAAACTCAAAGAGAAGCCTATATTTACAATGTATAAAATTATATTAAGACATTTTTAAGAAATACAGCAAGTAACATTTATTTTTGCAATTTGTTTATTTTATTTTTTTAGTTGATTGCTCTATATTTATCTGACATCATTGTCTACCCCAAGAATCTCCTATCACCTTATCACCTGTGAACTATAATCTTAATCTCTTGTGCTCTTGCTGTTTTACTCCCTCCCCCTCTCTTGCTCTATGCCTTTGTTGTGCTAACAATTAGTTTTAAATTTTCCTTGTCCTTTTGTTTGTTTGTTTTCCCTATATCCCTCATAAGGTGAGATAATCCAGTATTTCTCTTTATCTTGCTGGCTTATTTCTGCTAACATGATTTCTTCTAGGTCCATCTATGTTTTCACAAATGTATCAAACTTGTCTTTTTTGATTATGGAATAATATTTGATTGTGTTCATATACCACAACTTTTTGATCCATTCACCTGTTTTAGGGCATTTAGGTACATATTCTGGCCATTGTAAATAGTGCTGCAATAAACATAGGAGTACCGTGTCCTTTTGAATTAATGTTTTGGTGTCCTTTTGGGTAGATTCCCAGAAGTGGAATTGCTGGACCGAATGGTTTTCAGTAGTTTGAGGGTCCTCCACACAGCTTTCCACAGTGCATCCCCCCCAGTAGTGTAAAAGTGTTCCTTTCTCTCCACATAGTTTTGCCCATATTTTTGATGCGGGCCTTTCTTACCAGTGTGAGGTGGTGTCTTATTGTGGTTTTGATTTGCATTTCCCTGATGAGAAGTGATGTTTAGTATTTTTTCATGTGCCTGTTGGCCATTTGTATTTCCTCTTTGGAGAAGTTTCTATTAAGCTCATCTCCCCATTTTTTGATTGGACTTTTCACTTGACCTTTGTTAAGTTGTATGAGTTCTTTGTGGATCTTTGATGTCAGACTCCTGTCAATTGAGTAGAGTGCAAAAATTTGTTCCTATTTGGTTGAGTGTCTGTTTTGGTTATTGTCTCTTTTTCTGTGCAGAAGCTTTTTAGCTTCATATAGTAACGCTTTTCTTTTTTAACTCTACAAATATGTACGTGTGGTTTCCAAAGCCCAAAGTGATTCAAATGTGTCATTTATCATTTTTAAATGAACTCAACGTTCCCTGAGAAACATGTTATTAGAGTGTCTCAATTTAGAGAAGGAAGTTACACAGTACTTCATGGGATTATCATGCAGACATGTGGGTCATATCTGGCCAAGACCTAGCATCCTTTAAATGTCATAATCAAAATCAGCACTGTTGGTATATTACAGCATGTTGAGCTGGCAAATGGGCCTTTACAAATAGTTTTCCCTTCCTTGCTTACAGTAGAGAAAAGGAAAGGGCAAAGTAAAACCCATTGTGGGATGAGATTCCAGGGGGATTAGCCCCCAGACTACTCTGCTCACTTACTCAGACTCCAGATATACGTAAAACCATTCTTTAATGAGAATTCTTTATAGGACAGTTGGTAGCCAGCTCTCTGAATTTCACCTTATTTGCACTATAATGTAAATACTTGCTGGCAAGACCTTTTCCAGGTACTATTTTGAAAACAGAAACACAAAAGTCCCCAGGGTATGGTACATGTGAAAGAATAAAAAAGATTTTACTACTCAAGAAATCTCTCATGAAGTGAAGAGTCTAGGGATTTTTTTCTATAATCAGACTGGGTACAAGGAAATATTTCCTTATAACTGAATTTAAAAAAAAAAGATGTAAAGTAGCTATCTGCTAAAATCCCCAAATAATTTCTTTTCAATGACTGCACTTGTCAAGCACAGTGCTTATAAGCTCAAATTAACAGACAGAGGTAATCACTTTACATGACCTTTGCCTGTATAAATTCAAGTTTAGTAGTAGTAAGACCAAGATAAAGAAAGCTATAGAGAAATGCACACATACTCTAATAGGAACACAAGTCTCTAGAAACATGCATATGTGCTGTGAGAGTAGAGATGTATAAAAACAGAGTGTGATTTTAAAAATCACATTGTTAAATAATATTTATCTTCAGGCCAGGTGTGGTGGCGCGCTGGGAGCAAGAGACCAGGGATCGCTTGAGTTGGCAGATTCGAGACTACTCAGGGCAACATAGGGAGACCTGGTCTTGAAAAAAGCAGCCAGGTGCAGTGGCAGGCACCTATAATCCCAGTTTCCTGGAGACTGAGGCTGAGGATGGCTTGAGTCTGTGGGATAGGGTCTACCCAGGGCAACATAGTGATACCTGGTCTCAAAAAAATGCATTTATCTCGAGAAATGAATCTATGATGAGCAACTAAGAATTATTTAGTTACTAATCATACATACTGACCATGAAAGGGAGCATGGCATCTACAACTGAGAACTTTTTATTTATGAACAATAAAGGCCTTGCAGCTGCATCTAGAATAGTTGTTCAGACTGAGACCTGACTTCATGTCATTCCTGAGCTCTGCACCTTGCTGTGACAGCAGTGCTTCCTACCATCCTCAGAGATCCTTTCAGAACCTGTGGTCCTGCAGTAAAGAAATAACCTACAAGAAAGGAAATCAACACAGAGAGAAAAACCTCCATTGAAACATTCCTTTGAGTCTGGATTCTCCAAATCATCTACTCCTGGGAATTCAGGACCACTGTTCCTCGTAATTCAGGAGAAGGAATATTGAGGTATAAATCTCCTACTCTTCCTGATCACCACAAAGAGAAGAAAATCAAACAATTTCTCTGCTTGGTATTGAATTAGAGGTAGTTAAAGTAGTAGCTTCATAGACATTATCTGAATCCACAGAGTCACACTAAAATAATTAGCAAGATAAGAAAAGAGAGAGGAGTTAAAAGAGCAACAGGGAGTGAACCAAGGAGATTCCAGGTAAATAATTGTCATTTTTTAGAAACTTGGCCTAAGGCTTTTCTGTGAATTTTAGATAAAGATATATGACCTCTGCAGAAATCTTTAATAAAACACCCAACCAACAATAATGCATTTTTCTGCTGTGGCAGAAGTCTGCAGTTACATTTTCAAACAGTCACGATCTATATTTCCATGCAAGAAAGAGGGCCAAGCAAGGTTTTTTCCATAAGGCAATTAAGGTATAACATGGATTAGGAGAAAAATAAAATGACTCTTTATCTTCTTATATGTAAATATTTTTCCTAATAAACCACCTGCTAGAAGCCTCTGGCAGAATATGATTGCAAGAATGTAACTTCTGTGAAGCAATTATCTGAATTCCTTAGCAATTCAGTCAAAAGTAGTATTGTGACTAAATTATCCGAGACATTATCTCAAGCCACTACTTTATTCTACCTTTACCAACATACCCCAGAACCTACTCCATTTGTCAGTTTTCCTATTTGGGGAGATAATTTCTTTAGCTTTTCCTTATACCTTGATATCTAATCAGTTAACAAATAACTTTTCCACTTCCAAGTCAGGAGTCTTATTGGACCTCTTCAGCCTCTAACCATCATACCACTCAGCCCTGTTGGTTGTTTGAACACATATACACACACACATGCACACACACACACACACACACATTGAACCATGTACTGTAGAATGTTTTTCTCTGTAGGCAGTGCCATTTTTCTCCCTCTAACCCACTCAGACCCCAGGCCAAACTCAAACTCATCTTCTCCAGGCAGCTTTGCTGGAGGAAGCCATCCTATGGCCTTAGCAAGTATCAATCACAGGCAAATCCCATGAAATCAAATTTCAGGTTTTTGGCTGTGATGGACTTGGCTTTTTTGTTTATTCGTTTGTTTTAACATTGCTTGAAATGACGTGAAAGTTTAATATTTGATTCTTGATTTTTCCACCCCAAACCTTTACTTCCACCCCAATTGCCCTCCTTCTGCTTCTCAAGCACCCATGCATATACATACAGCAGACTGATGGAGAGCAGGAATCTGGTTGACTACTTTGTGCCATTGGTCCTTTATATTTTCCTAAATCACCAATTCATCATTCCTAAGTCACCAAGAATATAGTCTTTTTAGTATTTAATTTTTTTTTGTTAACCAGAGACTAAAAGACATAGAAATTAAAATGTCCAAGAAATTACTGATATCACTCAACCCCAGTGGGATTTTTTGAGGGTCAAATCTGGTTGCTGGAAGCTAATGCAGGAGGATTAATTAATCTATATGTAAGATTAGGAGGTGACTTCCCAAACCTCTGCTTGATCAACCCCATCCACTGTCAGCAGACTGTGACCATCCTAGATTTCTGACCCATCAGTCTGGCAACTACCTTTGGCCAAGCTGTCCTTCAATACCTGCCCAAGTTTCTTTCTTGCAAACACCACAGAGGTAACTGCTAGAATGTCTTAGAGCACACCTATCATAGCATTTACACACTGTTATGTGATCATGTGTTTATTTGCTAGTCTCCCACATTTTATTTCTCTGAAAGTCTTATATTTTATTCCTTTTCCCTATTCACAACAGACAAGGCTCACTGCTTTCTCTGCCACACCTTAAGCCATGCCATGTGCAGAGTAGGCACCCCAAAGCTGTTTGTTAGTGGGGTGCAAATAATTTTCATTCCGTGTTTACATGGTATCAAGTCATAAGAAAGTTAAGTTTTTACAAGAGAAAGCACAAAATATTAAATACCTATCTTTTAACCCAATGAAATGTGTAGCTCTCTCTGAAAAGAAAGATGTTGCTCAAAAAGCGTCAATGTGAGCATATTTATCCACTTTAAGGGACAGCATTACCCAAGGGATTCCTTCAAGCAGCGTAACAAGTGCAGGGTTTTCAGAGAAGAGACTGTGGTTGTGCAGTTGCCTATACCTGTAGCATTGCAAATAGGTAAAAATTCACAGCTACCTCCCCCCCTCCAAAAATTTAGGGCCCAAGAGAAGAAAGCAAGATCAAGATCAAGCTGTTTGATCTTCCTTCTTCTTATTCCCCCCCTCCAAAAAATCCAACAAGTCATATTTCTCAAAAAAGAGATAAGAAACAGGAAAATTTCCCACCATGGAGTTAGAAAGAGATAAGAAATATAAGCTGTCCCGATTCCAGTTTAGCAATGGAGAGAGAATTAAGAACCTGATAGATTTCATAGGTGGGAAGATGAATACAAAGGATAAAGAAAATAGAAAAATTTCTTTAGGGCTAAAGTACATACTGAGAAAAAGAGATAAAAGACAGCAAAATATTCAAGGCTACAAAGAAGATCAACAAAGTGCTTCTTCATAGTGACAATACATTTTTATAGAATTGCAAATCAAAGGTTTCCGCACAAGAACTTCCTTACAAATCTGGCAACTACCCAAACCTTATTAGTAAATCTGCCTTTGTAACAAGGCATTGTTTGTATTGTTTAATTTATTCTTAATTCAAACGCTACATGCAAATTGGTTGAAGAGAAATGATCTTTACAAAGCAGAATAAACCTATATAACTCACAGCTCAAAACACCAGAAAAGTGGCTTACTTCAATAAAAACCAGCTTTATTATACGTGCTGGGAAAAGAACACCAACTTGAATGTGGATGAGTGTGATTTTAATACTAGTCCTGCCCCTTCGGGGTTCAAATCCTAAACAGGTGATATGTCTCTGAGCCTTTCTGTAAATGGAGGTGTGGTGCTTTTTTACATGGGTTTAACATCTTGAAGCACCCAGCACAGCCCCAGGATCCAACTGCTTCCTTATACTCACATCGTCCTCACCATCATCAAAATTAATTCCAGTGACTGGTTGCCAGCTATGCACAAAATACTTGGCTCCAAATCCATTATGCCCTATTGACTACACTGCCTACCTCTAAGGATAAAGATTCCTCTTTGTAGATATCTTCACTTCAGCTTTAGGCTGTCTGCAATTTGGAGCATCTGATGTACTCATTATTTAACAGGAATATGACTATGGATGTAAAGGGTATGAGAATGAACCACACTGTCCATGGAAATCAAGAGGCAAATGTTGATTCTTCTGAAGTTCAGTGCATAGGAATCTCCCCATCCCCCACCCCCAACAAGAAAGAACCTTGCTGGAGCCAGGGCCCTGCTGCTGATGCTGCTGATGAGGAAGTACTGGAGGTGGTGAGGAGAGCTTGAAGAAAGAAGAGGCACCTGCTGTAGATGATTAGGGCCCAAGAGAAGAAAGCAAACAGTTCTTGAGGCAGCTGGAAGTCAATTACCAAAGGCCTCATAATGATGGGGAATTTGAAATATTGTTTACAAAAATTAAAGAAGAAAACACCTCTGGAGTGCAGGTCTTTTCAAATCAGTATATTTTGTTTCCCGTTTGACATAAAGTTTCAGAATCTCAAAATTGGCAGCCAAACTTGCTTCCCGGATGTGCTCACGCAAGTGCACCAAAACCTTTAGACAAGGAAATGTATTATGACACTTTCCCTGCAAGAGCAAAAGATAAGAAAAAAAACTGAGTAGTCACCAAGAGGAAGCTAGTTAAGTAAGTCTTATTTTTCCATGCTAGCAAAATACTTGACAATAGTGAGAAATGGTGAGAGTAGATCTCTACTGGTGCCAATAGGGGCATGATCCAGTCCAAGATGTTACCTTTATACAAATTAAGAAAAGGGCCATCTCCAGGATACCTCTGCTAGAGAGCACAGTCTATTGAATTCCAGTCCCTACTCTCTCCTCGACCCCTTGGGCACAATATATGGTAGCTCTGCCAAGCTGTATTAATCAGAGAAAGGAGGTGGGTGTAATTTGATACCATGAGTGGGCATTTCAAACACCATATACACAAATACTGAATATATACTTTTATGCATAAAATATTTCTGGCAAAACACTCAAACTGCTAACAATGGTTGCGTCTAGGGAGAGGAAATGAGGGTTGTAGGTGGGTATGATTTTTTACATTATTCTCTTTTGTGCTTTATTTTTTTTACCCATGTGTATATGAGTTTCCCAGCTGGGGAAATGGAGAGAATGAAAGATTCGATTCATTGCTAATGGCATGGCCAGAGACAGTTGAGGCAAAGGGTCATGGCTACTGTTGCCAGGCTATCTGCTCTCCCACATATCTGGCCCTGATGGCAGTCCACATGTGGTATGTTGGCCCACTTCAACTCTTTTGGCTTCCATTTTTGTCTGTGCACTTCAGACTTTTTAAGTATATTTTTAAGGTGGAATATATTTTACTCTTATGCATTTTCTTAACTATGACAACTCTCCAAATTATGTTCACTGGTGCTTCTCATTTTAACCCACTACCCAGTCTAATCCAAACGACCGTGAACTTTTTCCACTTTTGCTATCCATGGTGGGTCAATCACAGGCCAGCAGCAAGATGCAACACATCTGAAAGTCTCTGCAACTGTAGTTTTCTATGTAGAGTTTGTAGATTGTGGTTTGGCCCATGTTTCTGCAGCGTTTAAACTACTCTGGAGCGGCTTATTGACAAAGATCATAGTCATACAAGAGGGCTGGTCAAAGATTGTATTTGATCTGGATCAAGTAAGAATCCAGGCAAGTTCCAGACACACTCTACATCTTCATTTTCTCATTGAAAAATACTTTCCCTCCTAGAATTAGTCTGACAGCTAAATGGGTCATACATTTGTTTCATTCAGTTTTCACATAGCAAATGTTTATTGTTGTGGATATTATTCTTCTGAAGCGATGAGAATGAAACAATTACAACAACAGATAATAATAAAGGCAGGGTGAACAATTAATTGGCACTTTCCAAATTTGATCTCACCTGGTATGTTAGCTCAGTAAGTCAATCAATAACATTTGCTATATTTAAACCCTGAAAGTAATCCTTACTGGAACACCTTACCATATCATTTACGTTTTTGCTTGGATTTAGTTTTCGTTTAATTGGAAATGCTATCCATTATTAAATAATGTACAGAATAGTAAAGATACACACACAAAGAAAATAATAATCATTTATAATGCCACTCCAGAAAACCAGTTAACATTTTAATATATCTCCTTCCAGTATTTTTCCCATACATATAAATAGCTGAGATCATATGAAATTATAAGTTTCCAACCTTTATCCATCAGGGATTTTATCAAAACATTTTTAATATTTTAAAAAATTTTTCGTATCATTTTAATAGTTATTATTTCATGACACTCATTCATTCCTTTGACAAAGATCCACTGAGAATCTATTATTTGTTAGGCGCTGGCCTTTATATTGTTGGTACAGTATTGAATGAAACAGAGGTGATCTCTGTTCCCAGGAAGTTTCTGGACTGTTCTAAAGGTTGTGGTGAAAATTAGAGGGAACTGAGGAGAAAATAGGAGCTAGAAAGGTAGAGGTCCTCCCTAAAGACAGCGCTTTTAAAAGGTCAGCTGTTTAACAGCAGCAGCTGGGTGGACAACTGGGGTCAATGCCTAACCTATTTTATTTAACTTTTGCTTTAGTATAGAAATATAAATGTCCCTCTTAAATATGCTCTTGAACATTTGGTAATACTTCTAAAATGACTTCTTAATAAAAGTAGCTGATGCTATTCCTATCTGGAGGGGGGAAGGGGTTGATTTTGGTTCTTATATGTACCTGCAGCAATTTCCAGCTCTTTCAAAGGGCATTCACAAGGAGCTGCATTTAAAGACCATGCACAGATTCTAAGTCCTAATGCAGGAATCTACTGTTATCACTTCATAATCGTTATTCATCTCACTCTAGAGAATTTGATAAAAACCACCTCTACCATGGATCCTAAGCAGCTGGTTTTCATGTTGTTTTGTTTTTGCTTTTAAGCCAGTGAAGGGGGGAGGAGGGTGTATTGCTCCTATAGGTTTTTATCCTAGAAATATTTTGTAGCTCCTTCCTACACCTTCTTCTATGGGAAACGACCTACCCATAGCCATGTCAAGGATTGGTGACTATGTTTTGTAGCACATGGCCCTATCACCACCCCAACACACACACACACACACACACACACACAGACTATGTTTGAAACCCTGGATAGTGACTCTAATTCAACAGCAATGATGATCAATGACCTATGAACCTAAATGACTCAACTTGAAAACTGTATTCCACCTTTAATTGTCATTCAGGAACTGGAGAAACAGGGTCAAATAGCAGTAAGGGTAGAAGCAGATGTAGCATCACAACTAGAGACCATAACCATCTGAGCCATGATAAACTGGAATGTTAGAAAACTGAAAAAATCGAATAAGCAGAATAAGTTGACCTAAAGGAGAAACATGAGAGCTAAGTATTGACTGTGAGGTGAATTCCTGAATTTTCAAACAACTGCACTTTGAGACAGCTAAAATGCTGGCTAACTTTTCTGACTTCTTTTTATTATTATGTTTTATTGAGGTAATACTAGTTTGCAAGTGGCATATATTTTAGGGATATAGGTTCACACCTTTTCAGATACTTTTAATATCTTTAAATGCATTCATGAATTGGCAGAAAATGAAATTTTCTGTAGATCCCCAGCATGCATAGCTTTTACTTAGTAATTGGTAGTTCTTACTTAGTAATCACTTTAGTGGTCACCACAGCCCAACTAAGATAGGCGATCCACATGAGGACCCTCATGTGATGTTGGAAACTGGAGGGCTACACCTCTGCCGGGTAGATGAATGGAATGTAGCCCCTAAGAATGCTGTCTCTTCTGACCTTGGTGTTAAGTAAAAGGTCAACAACTTCCCCACAAAGTGTTGAAAGCCAAACATCAGTCCTCAAATGGCTGCAGTTGAAATTCATACTGGCTGTAGAGGCTGAAAAGCTCTATGCAGAGAGTGGACTACCTAGAGGGTCTGGGCTTGTAGCCCCAACTCATTCCTAGTCTCAACCAATTCCCATAGACAAAGTTCCAGGAAAATTGCAGATCTCAGGCAAAAAGCACAAAACACACAAAGAGACACCAAGAGGGAAAACAATCACATAACTCTTGAGTAATATTTACATGTGTCCTGCAAATCATGCCCCCCAGCGGACATGAGAAACTCTCACTCCTGCATAAAAAATGGTCTTCCTTTTTAGGAAGATTAGGAGACCTTTTACAGATACTTTGTTCTTTTTCAACAACCACAGCTCCCTGGTTATCAGATTCTGTCCCTCAACAGTGGACTGGTAACTTGGGTCCTAAGGGCAGGCAAGGGGTTGCCTCTTCTTGATGTTACTTTTACTGTCTCTGCATTGGTTTCTGAAAAATACCCTGCAATCTCACTCCTTTGTCATCACCAAGTGCCAGTGATCTTATGCATCTCTCTTTGGTATCTATTTGAATGACATACTGGATGAACAAGAGGGGATTACTGTGTCCAAGTGGGACTTGATTGAAGAAGCAATGTATTAGGAAACTCTTGTGGGAAATCTAGCTTATGCTAATCAGACACAATGTGGATGATTGTAAATGCCTGGGAATTAAAGAGAATGAAACCATAGAGGCAAACGGATGGCCACCTAATTCCCCATAAGGGTTGAACACAAGAAATAACTAGTCTTATCATTTTTGACACAATGGGAAATAATCCACAGCTGAAAGTCTGGTCTATGTTGATAAATCTTTCACAGAAAGGTGAATAAAGCAACTGTTAGCCCGCTTTTAAGAATGTAATATGGCACGATTACGAAAGATGGCGTTTTGTAAACCTGCGCTCTTCTTCCGGGAATGATCACACTGTTTTAAATCCCCAGGTCTATAGACAGGATAAAAATGTCTTCACTCTCAGGAGAACTCTGTGTTGGCTGGCTGCCAACTGCCCTTAAGCCTGTCTTTTCTTGAAATTTCCACCAGCACTTCTGTTTCTAGTCCTGCTAGATAAGCTGAACCCCTGATTGTGGACAGAACTCAGGTGTGGACATTCAGGGAGGGGCAGGGGAGGAAACAGAATTCCTGACCTTCTTCTCGACTGAATGCACCCATTTGGCCAACCCAATTAATCACCGGAAAAGAAGATGCCCTCCGGAGCTAAAGTTTGTGCCTTCCTAGCTTCTCTTTATTCTATGAAGAACCATGTCAAGATTAATTGGACTCTTACTTGAACACCCAAGTTGTGTGACCCTTTTTTGCAATGAACAAACCAAGGCACAATTATTTCCTGCAGAAGGTCAGAGACATTGTGATATTTGAAAATAATTCATCCTAAGGTATTAAAGCAGTGAGAAGAGCATTTTGCTTCCTCCTTTCTTTACTTGGAAATCCATTTTTGATTTTAGATGAAGTGAAAAATTAGGGCATAATAGTAGTGCATCTGTCAAAACAGTAAACTAGGTATTTATCAGTTACAAATGAATTGGATAAATGTGGTCTAATTGGTCTAATCCGTACTATACAGAGTTATTTTGGATATTAGGATATTTGGACTACAAAGAAGATAATATCTATTTCAGTTGATACATCAGCAAAAGTTTTTTTTCTCCCTTCCCAACTTGCCTCATTTGAAAAGACATAGCTTTCCTCTAGATTCCAAGGCCTCCTTCAAGACTCTGATTGCCAGTATTGTTTCCAGAACTATAAAGAGGAAATATATCTGTCAATAAATGTGTTTGTACACAAAAAAGAGAGGTGAGAAGAGGGAGAGTGGGGCATGGGAAGGGAAGGAAGGAGTAGGGAGGGGAGGGGAGTGATATGTTTTTAAAAGAATGTTACTTGGAGTTTAGCTTCTTTAACTTGTGAAACAGCCAACTAGCTCAATAATTTCAATCACAAGTATTTATTAAACATGTACATAAGAGGGGTTGCTCAAGGGACTGTGGAGTTTGGCCTGTTCTGTATTCTGTACTCTGTCATGGTAGTGAGAAGAATTTATGCTTATGTAAAAATTCATAAGCCTATGCCAATAAAAATGAACTTTACTGCAGGTAAAAATATTTGTAACATATTTTTGTGGCTGGGATTTGTTTATTTCACTGAACAAAATGACACTGTCAAATAACATTGCTCAAGGAGTTATTGTATAGCTGCTGGTATATGTATTCCTAAAATATCTAAAATAAGGGTGCGTGTGTGCGTGCGTGCATGCATGCGTGTGTGTGTGCGTAAGAGGAAATATGGAGGAAGATTTACCAAAAGGCTAGTAAGGTTTAAGGGGCAGGTCCCCTCCCGAAGTCTTATACCTCGTTTATGCCCTTTTTCAAATTGCAAGCTTTGAGACTTATAACTTGAATTTACCCATTGGAGTACCTACTGAATATTGATCTTCAATTTGCTAAACTTATTTCTATGAGAAAAGCATTGGGAAAGTTAGTAACAGTATATAACAGCAAGTGCTAAATGCTAGGGATTCAGAAGAAGAGTTCATTGTTCTCCATAAAAAATCTCAGATTAAAAAAAAAAAAACACCTAGAAATTTGACTATGAAATTGGGGTTACAAGAGGTGGTGGGGGGAAACACAGTGGGGAGGGAGGCACAGTGGTCTTGGGGAGGGTTATGGTGCCTTGGTGGTGGGTGTGTATGAGGACTTGCCTCTGAATCACATACAATGTTGAAAACAAATGTTACCTCAATTTAAAAAAAAGAAAGAAAGAAAAAGACATTATAGTCAGATTAAGCATTCATTGAGGCTATGCAGATCCAAAAGAAAATTAGGCAAGAAGATATGTTAATTCTAATCTATAATTAATGATAAGGGGGAAAGTATCCTGATTAAAAGTGTCCCTACATATTTATCTGCTTAAGGAAGGTGGTTATGGTTCTTGGGTTAATTGAGAGTAAACAGAAATCACTTTACATTTAAATGCTTCTCAGGGCTGCCTAAACCATTTTCAAATTTTGGTTTTCTGTAAAAATCAATGTGTGTTTATAAAAAGAATGATATGCTTATGTGGTTACTGTTGTCAATTTCAGATACCTTAATAAAAGAGACTTCGATGTAGAATAAAACTCTGTTATATTTCTATCAAAAATACATGTCATATTCTATCCAGTGATAGTAAAAACCAGGTTTTCATTGTACAAGTGAGTATAGACATAAGATCAGCTATATGTAAAAGCCTCAGTGTCCTGATTTTGAATTAGCAATATCATCATGAAATCCTAATTTTACCTTAAAATCAAAATTAAAGAAATAAGTATTTCCAAATTCTTCCAATAAAAAGCCCCACCAAATTGGTCTCTATTACTAATGAGTTTCTTGGTACCAAAAATTTGTCTCCTAATATCATTTTCAACTGAAAGAAATCAGGGATCCTTGGAGAAATGTTTGATTGCAAGTTTAGGACAAGAAAGAAGGTTTTCCTTGGACAACTTGAAGAATAAGCCAACTGGAGTGTCAAAAGCATTCAGAAGTGTAACTAGAGAGGCTCTTAGGGTCAAAGATGGGAAAACTTGAGCATCTTTACCCAACAGTATTTGAAGAAACTGAACCTGAACATCTCTAAAAAAGAAGATCTAGCAGAGGAAGACCTGAAGACCTATTAAACTGAAAACATAGGGACTAAATGAATATCTGCATCTGGGTGATGCAAGTCCAGCCTTTTCTTCTGCCAACTCTAGAGCACAAGCAGTCAGATTACAACAGTAATTTCCTCCAAAGGAAATCAGTCTGAAGAGCCAACTCATGGTAACGCGTTGGTAATTCAATTAAAAAGTTCCATGCCCACCAATTGTGCCACAGCACTACCTACCAGTCAATGTGCATCCAGAGCTTCCAAACTGCTTTTTAGTACCCTATTCCTAACTCTAAACAGACAGAGAAATATTATCAAACATTTGAGGAATGTCTCCAGTATAAGAGACCAAAAGCAACTGGGGTATGGGGTTCCATCCAGGACCGAGCCATTTCAGAGCACAAAAAATTTTCAAAGATTCCGTTCATGAGAGAAGAGAGAATGATACCAACGATGGCTAACTCAATGGAAGGACTGCAAAATAAAGTAGATAAAAGTGCAAGGAGTTAAGCAAGCAATAATAATAACAAAAACAAACAGATAGGCATTTAAAGAGAAAAATAATAAGGAAATTAAAGAATCAAACCATAGATCCAGGTTCATAAGGAGACAAGAGAGTGTAGAAAGGAAATTATAAAATAAATATAAAAGTCCTTCTGACAACTACTGGGCATGAGTCTTCAAATTTAAAAGCAACACAGATAATGAAAGACTGGCATCATTATAAAATTTCACAACACTAAAAATAGAGAAAATTTTGAAAAAATCTGGAGAGCAGAATGAGAGGAAGAATAGATTATATCATAGATCACAACAGAAAATAGCATCATATTTTCACAGCAACACTGTATTCAGAAGACAGTGGAGCAATGTCTCAAAAGTTTTCAATGAAAATTATTTTCAGTCTAGAAGACTTTATCAAGCAAATTACTTATCAAATGTGCAGATAAAGACATTTTAACTAATAGACTTTATTTTTGGGGCTCTTTGGGTTTACAGTGAAAATTAACAAAAATGATAGTTTCTGTGGATTCCTTTGCCCTGTCACCCCCGCCACCCCTGCTACCCCCACCACCCTCATCCCAACCACACTTTTTTTTTAAACACTACATTAATGTGGTATATTTGTAAAATTGATGTAGAAATATCAGCACATTGCTATTAAAGCACAGAATTTGTATTCAGGCTCATTCTTTGCATTGTACAATTGTGCAGGTTTTGGAAAATGCATAATACTTTGCATCCATCATTACAGCGTCATGTACAGTAGTTTCACTGTCCTGAGAGTCACTGTGCTCCACCTAAACATTCTTCCCTTCCTCTCCTCTGCACCTGTCAACCACTGATGCTCTTACTGTATCACTTTGACTTTTCTAATATACTATATAGTTGGAATCATACAGCATATAGAATTCCTAAAATAGATTTTTTCACTTAGCACTATGCATTTAAGTTTCTTCTGTATATTTTTGTGAGTTATTCTTTTTTAAGTTCCCAGAGGTTCAGTCTAATAGGAAAGCATTTCATCACTTCAGTTAGTGCCCATTAGGAATAAGAGAGCTATACCCCTCAATCTCTGGATAGGGGTCACCTCCAGGAGAATGTAAATTCTCAAGCACTCCAGTTGTGCCCCAGGCAAAATAGGTTCTGACTGTTGGGAGTGACATGCAGTAAGCTGATGTGCATAAACACAGTGAAGAAATCTTAATGAATATGTATGGGGCCAAGTAAGGGACAGATGCCCAGAGAAAAACTCAGACTGAAGACATAATAATATACAGATACAGTTGTCCTCTATCAAATGAAGTGCCAAGTACTGTGGCCACATGTTGTCTGCAGACCTACATTGTCTACATTGCTAATTAATATTTCATTGCTTAGATGGTCCACAGTTTGTTTATCCTATTAAAGGGTCTCTTTGTTGCTTCCAAATTTGGGTAATGATGAATGAAGCTATGGTAAATATTCATATGCTGGCTTTTCTGTGGATATACATCTTCAGCTCATTTGGGTAAATAACTGCTAGTATAATTGCTGGATTGTACATTAACTATGGCTCATTTTGTGAGAAACTACCAAACTGTCTTCCAAAGTGACAATATAATTTTACATTCTCACCAACACAATGATAGGTCCTGTTGCTCTACATCCTCAACAGCATTTCATGTTAAGAGTATTCCAGACTTTAGCCAAACTAATAGGTGTGTGGTAGCATCACATTATTGTTTTGCTTTTCATTTCCCCAATATCATATGAAGTTGAACATTTTTTCAGATACTTCTAATCCATATATCTTTTTTGGCGTGGTGTCTAGTCTGATCTTCTGCTCATTCTTAACTAGGTTATTTGCAGTCTTACTGGGTTTTAATCATTTTTGGAGACAAATTCTTCATCAGATAAGCATTTTTCAAATATGTTCACCTAATGTGTGACTTATATTATTCTTCTCTTTTACAAGGACATTTTTAGTGAAATCTCTGGAAATGTACTTCCTTTGAAGCTTTTCTTAGGAAGCTACTAGAGGATTTTTCCATACAAATGAGAACTCAGAAGAAGACAGCAAGTTCAAGAAACCTGGTCAACACAAGAAATCCCCAAAGGAATTCCTAGATTGAAGGCAAAGTCCCAAGGAGACTAAACTAGAGCAGCCCACTGAAAGGCGGTCACTGGAAACACAAAAAGGAACTACTTTCTTTTTACTGTTTTTGTGCTAACCCACAAATTTTTTATTTGTATTTGTTTCATGGTGTACTGACTATGGTTTACAGAAAGCCATACATTTTATAAACAATAAGTAATACAAATATTTCAGGTATGTACTTTCTGTTAAAAAATTACTAACAGTCCAACATTAAATATTATCTAGAGACTCCTATTCTGGAGAGAACCAGTTTACAAGAAATAAGCCAGAGAACTTCTGAAGAAATTTTACAGAATAAAATAGCACTGAGAATTTATATGGCAGGTCTAACCATGTGAACGATTATTTAGAAAGTCATTCTATAGAGATATTGGAAAGTAGGAAGATTGTTATGCATGGATAAAATTAAACAAATGAAAAGGACAATTAATAAATCCAAAAAATATATAGAAGCTTGAAAACATAACCAGCATATTACTAACATCAGTAGTGAACAATATTCCTATAATAATTATCATCATAGCACCAAATATGTACTTATCTCAAAATTAAAACAGGAAGATTAAAGAAAACTAAAGAAGGCAAAGGTTAGCAAAAGATCTCATATGTACTAAACTTTGTAGTGGAGAAATTGTAGGGTATTAATATTTATTTTAAATATGGAGGTTAATGTCAAAAGAAGCTGCTATGTTGGAATGAATAGTGGCTCTTCTTCAAATAAAGACAAAGCAGGTAAGGGGAGAGAGAAGTGTTTCTTTGTTTATGCCATTGAATACTCTTCCTTTTTGTAGAATAAGTGTGTGTGTAATATTTGTATTACATTAATTAATTAATGTATTTATTAATTAATTTATTAATTAATGTAATTAATTACATTGATAATATTCAAATTAAGTGAAAAGGGAAGATAAAAATTGGTAAAATTTTATGGTCATATATAACTATTTACATAAATTTATCAAATTTAGCAAATTGTGAATATACATGTCTTTCACTAATGAAAATCTAGAAGAA
>PVHY01016829.1:0-32958 GCA_004024945.1 Uropsilus gracilis
GGCCCCCTCCACCCAGGCCCTCCCCACCCAGGCCCCCTCTACCCAGGCTGCCACCAGTTCATACACAGCCCCAGAGGACACCGCTGGATCTGAAGGCCAGTCTGTGTGGGTCAAGGAACAAGATCCCATGCCAGAGAACTCTCTAGTGCCTGAGGAGATGAATCCCATTTCAACTCACACAGATGCTTTCATGGGGCCTGGCAGCATGCCCCATGTCTCTGTGGTCCCGGCCTCCTCTGAGGGGGATCCCAGCAGGGAGCCAGTGGCCTCAGGTAGCTGGGCCCCCAAGGCTGAAGAGCCCGTCCATGCCACCATGGACCCCCAGAGGCTGGGTGTCCTCATGACCCCTGTCCCTGACTCCCAGGTGGCCACCCGCAGGCAGGCGGTGGGGCTGTTGGCCTTCCTTGGCCTCCTCTTCTGCGTGGGGGTGGCCATGTTTGCTTACCAGAGCCTCCAAGGCTGTCCCCGCAAGATGGCAGGGGAGATGGTGGAAGGGCTGCGCTATGTGCCCCGGAGCTGTGGCAGTAACTCGTACGTCCTGGTGCCAGTGTGAGCTGCCCACCTGCCTGCGCCCAACTGTTCGATTCAGACAGCCGCCTGGGGTCCCCCATCCTCACACCCATCCTCACCAAGGGCCTGGCCTGACCTGGAATGCCCAGAGCAGGGAGGCAGATGCCCCCAGGCGGGACTGCTCCCGGCATCCAGAGGCCACCCTTGACCATCCTCGACCTTCTGGGGACACAGGGGTGGATTCTGCGACTCACTCCACTGTCCCCGAGGCAGGAATTCTCCTCTGCTGCTGGCTGGTTAGAGGGCCCCTTAGACACCGTCCCTGTCCCAACGAGCAACTATTTATGAAACGCCGAACCCCTCTGACCCACGTCCCCATGGGCACCATGGTCATCCCACCAGTGAGCCTCAGGCCAGGCCCCCTGCCCTGTCCCTCAAGACCCCCTCGTGTCGCCCGGTCCCGCAGTAGCCAGTCCCCCGGCCACTGGCGGTGCTATCTTCCCTGTCCCTGCACTGAGTTCACACCCCAGCTCCTGCTGGGGACCCGTCTTTTCTTGCATGAGGCTGGCGTGGCGTTTCCGGGACTGCCGCCAGAGAAGGCGCTGCCTCAGTTAGGCGTCGCAGGAAAGGGAGATGAAGTTCCCCGGGGCTTTGGTTTCTTTCTGTCCTCAGCCCGTGCTGCGCCTCACAGGGACGCCGACTGAGTGTGGCGGCTGGGGGTTCCAGTCCCAGGTCCCCTACCCACCCCCAAGGCATTTGTACCTCTGACTTCCCGTATGTGAAACGAAATAGGGATGACAAGTATGTGGCAATAACCTGAGCCCCTACCAGGCAGCCTGAGTGATCCAGAGACCCCAATCCCCAGGCTGGGGTGGAGCCTCAAAGCCTCTGTCAGCAGAACAGCTGAGCAGCCTCTGCCCATCAGCACAATGGACCCTTGGAGTGGGGCCCAGGCTGGGTACTTGAAGGGCACAGGCCAACCGGGAAGGTAAGCACCTCTGCCTTGTGTGCACTGGGCTCACTTGACAGCCGGGTGCCAGGCCCAAGGAGGGAAGGAAGCCCACAGGCTCCCAGGGAGACCAATGTCCTTCCACAAAGGAGCTGGGGGAGGCCACAGAAGCAGCTGCAACCCTGGTGAGGGCCTGGTTCAGTGCCCCCTGGCCCCCATGCACCCCAAGTCCAACATGTGCTCTTCTTCAAGCCTGGGTTCCCCATCTCCCTCTCTTGCTCCCTAAAAACACTGTTTTCTGAGCCTCCAACTCTCCTCACCTTTGCCTCCATTGCACGCAGGGTCAGGACTTCCCATGACGTTTTCCCTGACACCAGAATCCACCCCTGAAACCTCTCAAGTTCCCGTGTTGATTTCTGAAAGGGGCGCTGTCCTACAGGAGCGGCCTGCCAGGGAAGGGAAGTTGCGGGCATGAAGTCAGAGGTTCTCTCTCTGGCTGCGGAGGGTTCGGGCAGGCCTGGATGAGGCTGGAGGCGGACTGAGCTGAGAGGGCACTGCTCAGGGGCCTACATAGCTTCCTACCTCCCTCTGCCCTCCACGTGGCCCTTGCCCTTCACCTGACCAGCCTCCTGGGCTGGGCATGCCCGAGAGAGCCGAGGTTTCTTTGCCCGTGGAACCTCACTCAACACAGCTGTGGCAAGCGGGGAGCCAAGCTGCTCCGCCCACCTGGCCTTTTGCACCCCTTATTGGGGTACGTGCCCAAAGTTGAGGCCTGGCTCAAGTTGGGGGTCTCTGATGACTCAGAGAGGGGAGCGTGAGTTGAATGCTCTTTTTCAGACTCCTGCAGGCTGCAGAGTCTTCAAGGCTGGGCATCCATGATGGGGCTCCCTTCCTTGGTGAGAAAGCTGCTGGGGGCAGCTGGTCCCCTCCCATGGGTATTTGCTAGTTCTCCCAAGCAGGACATGGACAAGGACAATTTGGGGAGCGTCTCTGGAAAGAATTGGTTGATCCTTTTGCTTTTCCAACCCTATCACCAATGTCTGTGCCATTTTGTATTTTACTAATAAAATTCAAAAGTCTTGTGAATCAAATAAAGGAGATTTTTCTAAGGCACACTCACAACCAGAGCCTGGGGAGGTGGGGTGGAGGGGATGGAGTGGGGTATGGAATGTGGGAGAGGACCCAGACTCCCTGGGGGGGGATGGGCAGAGTGGAGTCGCTTTCAGTGTCAGCAGGAGGCTGGGCACAGGGGATGGGAGGGGGGAGGGCTCTGAGTATCTGGCTGGCCTCCGCTCTGCCCCACTGTGTCACGTTGGGCAAAGCCTTTTTCCTCTCTGGGCTTATATAAAGGCAGATATAACTCCCACCACAATAAGGATCAGAATCCCTGTGGAGCTGACAGCCCACCAGCCCACCGGCCCACTGCAGCACCATCTCGAAGGTCTTGGTGGCATCATTAGAGACCTGGTGGCCTGTTGGAACAATGGGGCCATTTCCCTCTTTGCTGCCTTGATTCATTCCTGGTCCAGATGAAGATGGGGAAGGGGTTACTTCTTCTCCAGGGATATGGGTTTCATAGCTCTGGCTCCAGTCAAAGTTCCTGGGGGTTCCCAAGCCCTCCAGTTCCCCAGGTGATGTCATAAGAGCTGCTAAGTACAGTTGTGTAGGTTGGGAACTGCACAAGGAGTCACTTTTTTTTTTTTTTTGACATCTTGACATCTTTGGAATTGATACATTTACTTTATAATCATAGTTTAATTGAAGGGTCTTTTTTTCAATCAGTAGTTTATCAAATATAAGACTGTCTTACCATCAACAATATCATAGATTCAATGTCTACATGGTATTATTTTTCAGTTTGAGTTTACATAAACTTTAAATATTTGTGTCACTACAATGTGAAAATGGGAAATTATGCACATGAACTCTTATCTAGGTTCTCTTGGGTGACTCAGAAGGTCTGGCCCTCTGAGGGTACTACCCCCAGGATAATGGTGGGGGGAGGAGCCTGCACAGTTCCCCCTTGAGATGGGACAGGCTAGGTGAGAACCCAGTACCCCCTCCTCCCTTCCATCCCCAATGCTCCTGGACCCTGTGGCCCTGTTAGATGCCTTTCATTATTACCCTTCTCTGTTTTCCTTTTCTCCCTCTCTTTTTTCAACCAGCACATCTATTGCATAACTAATTGTTGAAATCCTTAAGCTCACTGGATGCTGCCAAGAAAAAGAAAAAAAAGAGATAAAAAAGAAAAGGAGAAGAGACTAAAGACAGACACTTTCGGGAAGAGGAGAGACATGAGAAAGGCAGGCGGGTAAAGAGTAGCCTGAGTGGCCAGGCTGGGCAGAGGTCTCCTGGAGGAGTAAGCTGGTGGTGGCAAGGAGCCATGGTGACCGGTAGACGAGTGACTGGTGTGGCACTCATGTGGCACCGCAGCAAGGTGGCAGAGTGAGCTGGTACCTAGATCCAGTCCTGAATCCCATTGTCCAAGCTTTGAGGGCCCTCACTGACAGGCCCCACTGGCATTTCCACTCTCCCCTTTGACAGGGCAGTCTCGCCTACCCCAGGCCTTGCTCTGAAGGCTGTGGACCCACAGCCACAGCAGCGACACCACGTGTGTGTCTTCTGTGAGGCTCCCCGACTTCCCTGACCCTCTCGCTTCTGCACCCAGACCAGAGCCTCCTCTGGTTCCTCTTAGAGTAAACATGTACTTCTCTGCAACCAAGTCTCTGTCAGAAGTAGGACACGGAAGGAGAGACCACGATGAGCACATGATTTTTCTTATTTCCAACTGGCTCCCCTTCTTTTATTACCTGCCAAGCCCCAGATTAGGGTTTTGAGTCTCTGCAGGCATTTGAGTTTGCTGCCTCTGGACCGTGCCCCTCCTGCTCCCACAGACCCATTTCTCTGCCACTGCTCCTACCAGAGCCCCAAACCCATGCTTTTCTATTCAGACCCCTTTCTAATCGCCAAACCCCATTTCCTCTGCTCTTGTCCCTTTCCAGCCCCCAGGAGGAACTCCATTGGTGGCAAGGTCCTAATGCCCCAACTTCTCCAGAAGCCCCCCGCTTCCACCACGCTACAGCTCAGCAGTTAGAACCTAACTGTTTTTGTCTTTTCAGTAGCTATCTTAGGAGGGAGAATGGAGAGTGGGAGAAGCCCGTGTTCTGATTCAGCGTTTCCCTGGGATCCTGCGGGTCTCTTGCTTACAGAGCTGAGATTTAACAGAAGCGATTGCCACCTCCCGCAGAGTTGGCTGGTGACTCAGAGGCCTCTGCCATCTCAGATGGGACAACCAAGGCTCTGAGATACAAGAGCAAGAATGAGAACAATATTATTATGAATAGCCATTTGCTGCATGATGTTTATGACACATGCAGCAGGTGACGAAAGAGAGGCTCTTGAAGGATTCATTTGGGACTTGCCCAGCTTGCAAGCAGCCAGCCTGGGCTATCACTCCACATCTTTCTCCAAAATTTGAATCTTAACCATTGCGTCAAAACTGGGGCTGAAGCCACCAATCAACAAGCCACATTTAAAATGCAGCTTCTGCCACCCAGGTTCCCTCAGGTTCATACTACCCGTGTGTAGCAGTTGCCAGACAAATGCAGTTTAGCAACAGGGTTTGTTTACAAGGGAATATTAACAGGGAAAACAGCTGGGCATGGTGGCACGTGCCTGTAAGCCTCAGCCTATGAAGCGGCCGGGGCTAGAAATCATGGTTCGAGTCCCGCCTGGGGCCCGTAGCGAGACCGAGTTCCAAAAAAATAGCTGGGCGTGGTGGTGTGCGCCTGTAACCCCCGTAGTTACCTGGGAAGCTAAGGCTGGGGATTGCTTGAGTCTGTGGTACCCTGGGCAATGAGAGCCTGCAGTTCCATGGGCAAAAATAGCGAGACCTAGTCTCAAAAAAACAAACAAACAAAAAAACAAAACAGGGAAAACAAAAGGTCCTTAATGTCACAAGTGGCCAGTTATCTTACTCCAGTCACCACTTTCAGTCCCAAAAGTCCCAAGGACCCATGTTCATGATGGTGCCCCTTTGCCCCTCCAAACCTGAGAGGCAGGCACTTTGCCAAGTCCAGTCTTTCTCCGATGTCTTCTCTTTGCTTCTTCTGCTCCGCGTCTCCAAGGTTCTCCAATTTTTTTCCACAGCTGCTGATCCACCAATCAGCTTCCCAAATCTCTGGCCATCTCCAGGTACCAGCTCACTATGTCACCTTGCTGCGGTGCCACACAGGTGCCACGGTGGCCACTCGTCTACCGGTCACCATGAATCCTTGCCACAGCCAACTCACACTCCAAGAGGGGGCCTCCACCCAGGCTGGTCACTCGGGCTACTCTTTACTGGCCTGCCATTCTCGTGTCTCTCCTCTCCCCAAAAGTTTTAGTCTCTTTTTTTTTTTCTCACTTTTATCTTTTTTTTTTTTTCTTTCTCTTTCTTAAAAGCCAAAGGCTCCAATTTCCCTTTACACATTCTCTAGGTGATACATTCTCTTTTCCTGGTCCACACCCAGGATTTGCAACAAAGGAAAGGCACTCTTCCTGTTTAGACCTCTTTTACCTTTGTGTTTTTCCGACACAGTTAATGGCATCAGTGCCTAAATTTTAATACTGCCCATATTGGGGTCCCGGCTTCATTTCCACATAGCCGCAGTCTCCTGAACCTCAACTTCAGAGAGACCTACTGAAGTCAGATTCCAGAGAAGGCTGGGGATCTGCGCCTTCACACCCCCTCCCCGGGCAGCTCCTTCAGCCTTCTCAGGCCCCTGACCATGCAGCTTCCCTCTCCTTGTTTGTCCTGGGTACATTCCGCAAAAGGGTGAGGTCAGACAAAATAAACACAGAAATGAATGACTGGGAATTTCCAGTGTAAGGCTGAAACACATGGTGCCTGAGAGCCAAAATGTGAGTCTTGTTACAAGACAAAGTTTCATCAAGTCCCTTTAAGAAGCCTTTAAGAAGCTTTTTGGTTTGAGTCTGTGATTCATGAATAGGGCAGCCTATTCTAGCAGATAGAAAGGGGCTCCGGGGAGCTATAGCTGTAGGAAGTAAGAAAGTTACCTGGCAGAATGATAGGTAAGGCCATTTTCCTGTAAGGGAGGGCAGAGGACTATCCTCTGTCACCTCACCATCCAGTGCAGGTGCTTCCTGAGTGTTTGGTTTAAGAGTTCATCTCTGGGAGAAGACAAAACTGTAATTGAGTCTCAGTGGGGTCACCTTTGGGCTGAGCATAAGTGACTCCATTTGGGCCTTTGTTTGGTTAAAAACAATGTGTGCTGTTCAAGTGGCAGATGTGTGTATGTGTGTGTACATGCCCGTGCCCGTCCTCCTGCCCATGTGTGCAAGAGTTCAGGAAACCACCTGCGTCCCATTCACTTCTTTTCAGTCACATGTTTTCTCGAATAAATAATGTTTCGTCGGCTGGGATTTCAATTCAGTGCCAGGTTGTGCCAGGCTGCTTTCTTTAGCCAACTGTAAGCGTCAGCAGCCAGACTCACAAGGGAGCTCCTTATTGGGTGACGAATTCAGGAGAATTCCAGAATAGCATGCGTTTTAGAATAGATGTCCCTCTTTTACCTTCAGGAGGATGGAATAGGATTATTTGCAGCAATCACTTAGTTTTTTTGAGCTCTCAAGGAGCAGAACATAACTCTTGCTGAGTGACTTTGGGCAAGTTACTTAGCCTCTCTGGGCCTTAGTTTTCTTTTCTGGACAATGAGAATAATCACAACTCACCTCACTGGTGAAGGTGTCATGAGATAACCCTTGCTAAACACTTAGAAAAATGATGTGCCCACAGTGAGTGCCTGGTTAATACAACCTATGATTATGCAATAGATGTTGCCAAAGAGTTTGAAACATTCTACTTTTATTCGTTTTTATCATTGGCACTCAAACAAGACTCTGGAATTAAAAGACATTCTTAAAGAAATGTCTTCTTAGTTTTCTGTAGAGTGAGAAGTGTTATGGCATCTTTATAAGCGGATAAAAATAATTTATGCTGTGCAGAATTTTCCCCTAAGCTAATAGATACTCTTCAAATCAATGTAACTTGCTTTCCTCTAAATTGCTTTTGAATCTGGCAAGATCAAAGAGCATGGATCCCGCTCATTAAAACCATACCAGTTTTGAGCTGGGTTCTGCAGTTAGTCTTTTTTTCTCTTCCTGCCCGCTCCCTGTCCTGGAGTTACTCTTCAAGTCCTTGGAGAGTGTGGTCAGCTTCCTGAACATTCTGACTGCCTGACCCTTGGGCTTCTCTTTGTGAGTAGCTTTTGGAGTTGGTGGGGATCCAAAGAGAAGCTCTTCCCAGTGAGCTTGGATGGAAGTATGTGTGTCACAAGATTCAAACATTTAATGGCAGATGAGTAATCCCTTAGAATGATTATTCCATTTGGACAGGCAACACTCTAAAAAATTATTGTTCTGTGACCCTGGAAGCCAGAGTGATGATGACTCGGCACCTCTAGAGGTTGACCTCTAGGCATGCAAGATAACAGAGCCTCCAGCTATGGAGAGAGCCGGAACCATCTATGTGAATGAAAAACTATTGTGGTATTAAGCTACTTAGAGTTTGGAGTTATTTGTCACTGCAGCAAAACTGAGCCTCTCCTGATTGATAGAGCAATTAGGAAGAGAAAGTTAAGTTGTGACCTAGACTCATTAGCAACAAATTGTCAATTACTAAATGCTACTAAATGTCTTAAAAACACCCTCTTAACTGAGACAACTTCTGAGTTGAGTAGCCTTTCCATTGCCCAGCTTGTTCCTCTTGGCTTTCTCCTTTCATAGATGGAATGAAAGTCAACTTCTGCCTGACCCTGTAGCTTTAATTGGAATTCTCGTTGAATAGATTGGAAAGAAGGGTAGATTCTCTGAAATACATTTTGGTGCTTTCAAGTTCTAATGACTCACATATGCTGGTTGATCACTTCCACTGATATGAGGTAAACAGAGAATTTGAGAAATAATACGAAGAGTATGGAGTACCAGCCATTGGCCAGCCAATCTGGACCAACCAGTCCTTCATGTTCCTCCTAATGTCCTAAGGCCCACCAGGGTAACCGGGCCTGCTGGCACAGGAATTGGGCTGTATGGAGCAGTTCTGGGAATTGGCAAGTGCACACCTGTGTCTTTGTTTTCCTGGAGGGTTCCCATTGGTCCACTGACTCCAATTCATTTCTCCTGCTGGTTCCCCATTTCCCACGATGCACCCTCCCCCTTTGGTCACATGGTTTTTTAATAGTCAGTCATCTCATATACCCCTGCCATTCATTGCACCAGCTATTCTTCCCGCCTGGAATAACTTCCCCCTGGCAAATCCTACTCAGTCTTTGGTCTCAGTTTAGGTGTCACTGCCTCCAGGAGGCCTTCCCTAACTTCCTAACTGAATAAAGATTTCCTGCTATGAAACTCTACCTGCATCCAACATATCCTCCATGTGATCAATTGTACCTGCTTGCTTCACAGTGTTTCTGTGAGTACAGACATGGGTGGCCTACTCCTGAGTGCCCTCAGTGTTCCCATGACCACTGGTCCCAGAAGGAATGAAAGAGGGAAGGGCAGTGTCCACGGCACTTTCTGATTTGGTTTCTGTGCCACACACCCCGCCTTTTCTGGTTTCTGGAAAGCCCACCCATTCATGTGGGAGGCTGCCTTGGGAGACATTTCATGGTGACAAATATTTGCCTCAAAAAGATGTTAGAGACTGAAAGTGGCCATCTGTGAAGACATGTCCAAGTCGCTTCTGAGCCTTCTGGCCCTACCTCCCCACATTCTCATCAAGAACTATTCCCCAGGAAGTAAAGGAAACCATACAAAATATATATCCAAAATATGGATTTATATTGACTGTATAGTTGGACAATTGGCAATGGCAAAGAGCACATTAAAATGAGATGGTTAAGTGAATACAGAAAAAAGATAAACAAATAAAAGCAGAGATGAATATCAAGTTCTAGTGTAGCAAGTCTCCAACAAGACCTCCAGTCTCTAAAAGACAATCTCTGTGCTTGCTGGCAAACTGAAGCCTACCACCAGTGACTTCCATTATAAGCTTATCGTTATATTACAGATTTGTGAACCAGGAAGTTTTTTGTTTTTTTGTTTTTTTTTTTTTTTTGAGACTAGGTCTTGCTCTTTTTGCCTGTGGAACCGCAGGCTCTCGTTGCCCGGGGTACCACGGACTCAAGCAATCCCCAGCCTCAGCTTCCCAGGTAGCTGGGATGACAGGCACGCGCCACCACGCCCAGCTATTTTTTGGAACTAGGTCTCACTACGGGTGCTGCAGGCCCCAGGCGGGACTCGAACCGCGATCCCTAGCCCCGGCCGCTTCATAGGCTGAAGCTTACAAGCACGAGCCACCGTGCCCGGCAGTGAACCAGGAAGTATTAATGAAGAGGTGGAGTCATAAAAACTACCAAGCTTAGGTTATTATAATTTTAAAAGCAAAGCAAATTCTGCTAACATCAGCTAACGTCCTCTTAACACTCTCCTAAATGCCTTACTGCATTCACTTGCTTCTTCCTACAGAGCATACAAAACCAGGGGTTTATTGCAGTGAACATTCAAAATAAAAATTCAATGCACTTGTCTTGCAAAAATAGAGTCTTCTGTACACACTTCAATTCAACGTCATTATCTGACTCCTACAGACCCAAAGCTTAAAAAGAAAAAAAACTTTAAATAGGAAAGAAGAGAAGGGAGGGAAGGAGGGAGGATGAAATTGTCCAAGTAGGATCCCAGGAAATCCACACTGAATAAATGCTCTGCTTGTCCTCCAAGACCCCCAGAGGAGCAAGCAGTTGGAGAAGAACCTACCTCACAGCTGTTAGGGGTCTCTGAGAGCAGAAGCATCTGCTCCCCCCAACACTACTGGCTATCCCTCGCCTACCCACCCTGGTCCTACTGAGCTTATTTCCATGTCATCAAGATCTCCATCAGGCTGGTGGAGCACCAACAGGCGAGCCCTGAGAAGCTGGGGACCTGGGTGAGGGGACCCCCAGACCCCCTGTCCAGGTTTCCTGGCAGAAGAAAGAGTGAGCCTTCGGAGGGTGGGGGAGGGGAGGAGACATTTATTTATGCCCAGGAGAATGATGGTTATGACTGGCTTTCTTCATGAGAGGATCACTCTGTCCCATCACAGGTATCTGCAAGTTTTTGCATCAGTTTTCTCACCTCATCCCTGCCCGGGCTAAGGTTGTATTGTGTTTCCTGAATGGAAATGCTATGACCCAGAGAGATTAAGGGTCACCTGCAGTCACAGAACTAGTAAGTGATGAAGCCAAGAGGCATTCCTACTCCAGAGATCCACTTTTTCTCTCTTGGCACAAGTTGTGGCATACCTGCTGCTTGCCATAGAGTACAACATTGAAGAGAAAGAAAGTGACGGGGTGGCTGCAGGCCTGACTCTACTTCTGTACTGCCAGATGTGGACCCACGGATACAACTGGGTGGAGTTAACATGAAGCTATAAAAGGCACATGCACTCCATGTTCCAGGACATTGGTTAATAAAACATGAAGCGTGGAACTAATCAAAATCCAGCTCGGTTCTCTTCTAGTCCACAGAGGGCTGGATGAGGCATCCACACAGTTTCCCAGAGAGCAGCAACGTTCACCTCTCAAACCCAGGGTGAGTATATAGACATGGCTAACTATGCTGGTGCCACACTCAGCCCCTTGGCCAGCTTCTAACAATGCTCCAGTGTCCCCAGTGGACCGAGCAGAAGCACAGACCTTGCTTACCCTCAGCTCACCATCTACCCTGAGGCCACATCCTTCTTGAACCCAACTGCAGACAAGAGAGAGTCCATCACCCCCCTTCCCCGCTTGCCCAAGGGTTGGACAAAGACTCAACAAGACTTTGAGGCGTCCCTGGGATCTGGGCGGGAGAGTTGCCCAGCTCCCTAAGTAAATTTAGCAATGTGATCCCAATCAAAGCGCCAGTTAACTTTGGAGCTAGAATAGCTAGTTTAGTTTCAATTGAAAAAAACAAAGGCAACGAGTCCCAAGAGTTGAAAAGAGCCCAGGCAAGGGAGGAAGGAGGACGGATCCTGTAGTGAGCCAAGGGGCGTTTGGGAGAAATCCTGCATGTGGCAAGACAAGCCACAGCTGGCCGGGCTGGGCCCAGAGGACCGCTGAGGCTTCAGGCTCTGTTTGGAAAGAGAAAGGGGCATCGCGCTCTGGACCCAGAAGCAGCTGCACCCTTGACACGCTCAGTCCACACAGGCAGAGCTGCAACCCAAGTGGGATGGAGCCAAACGCTGCCGGTCCTTGGCCTGCTGGTCTTTTTGCTGTGGCTGAGCATGGACAGGAATGCGGGGAGATCACCACCCTTCGAAGGGACCAGCTCCACAGGCCTGTGAGAAAGGTGCCTGTGCTCGGGGTCTCCTGGCCTTGGTGCTGAACAAGCCTCTCCTGGGAGCCCAGAACTGCTTGGCTGGAAGATGTCCCAGCTGCAGGGAGGCTGGCAGGCTCTGTGCACAGCATCCTGGCTTCTAAGAGGATGGCCTGTCAGTGCCCCTGAGGGCTGCGCCTGGAATGGATGACTTGGCCATCCATTGTGAGCTTCCCTGGAGCTCTCAGGGCACCGAGGCTCTGCCTGTGAAATAACTTGGGACAGGCAAACAGCCTGGAGAGAGAGAGAGAGCTGGACCTAGCAGTGAATGAAAGAGATTGAGCTACAGGTTGGACCATGAGCCCAGGAGGCCTGGGGCTGGCCCAGGTTGCGAGATGGGGGGGGGGCACATGTGCCCAGGTCAGGGTGTATCTCGATGGGCACGGACTGTGTGCTCTGCTTCCAGAAGAATCCCAGCCCTTGACTCGCTCATTCATTCCCTGAGCTCAACAAGTAAATATTGCGAGGTTACCAGGTGCAAAGGGACTTAAGTCCTGGGACAAAAGAGACAAAAGCCTCTTTTTGTGCCACTTACATTTTGGGGAGGGGGGCAGGGAGGGCAGGTGAGAGGCAGTGACCAGCAGACATCATAAGTAAGAGAAAAGCACAGCGGGTTGGGGGTGGTAAGCACTGGGGGAAAAGAAATAGGAGAAAAAGAACAGAAGCAGGGGTGGCGCGGGCTGCACTTTAATCAGGCAGGTCTCATTGGAAGGTGACAGTTAAACACAGATGTACAGGGGTGTGGGAGTGAGTCACTCAGTACCTGGGGCAGAACATTCCAGGCTGAAAGCACAGCCTTGCCAGCGTCCTTAGGAGGCACAGCAGGGAGGCTGGAGTAACCGGAGCTGAGTAAGTCAGGGGGTGGCTCCTAGTGGCTGTGGAGTTCTTGGCATCTGCCCGAGTGAGAAGAGCTCTGGGTGCCCTGGCATATTCACCTCTGGCTGCTGTGCAGAAGGCAGATTGTGGGGGGCAAGGAGGGAGGCAGGGAGGCCCCCCAGAGGCAATGTCAGAATCCAGGAAGAAGTGGGGTCTGGGCAAATTCTGAAGGAAGTGCTGGAAGATGCTCTGACAGATGGGAAGTGGGGGGGCTGAGAGAAAGAGGTGTTGCATTTGGCACCCAGGTTTCTGGCTCAAGTAACCGGAAGAAAGGGGCTGACAAAGGGTGGGAGCAGAACAGCTATGGGGGTGGACGAGCATTGGGAACTCAGCTCCAGACTCGGGGTTCAGTGTGCTTGTTCGACAAGCTGAGTGGGCAGCTGATATGCCATTCTGAAGTCGGCAAGAGTAATTTGGGAGTCATTGGCATGGAGATGACATTTATAGTCAGGAAGAGCTGTGTACTTCGTGCCACTACGTGCATGAAGCAGCCGGGGCCACCCAGCACTTCTAATGCAGCTGCCATTATTATTTCCATTTGGCAGATGTGGAAACTGAGATGTGGAGAGAAGAGCCTTGCTCAAGGTCTCGCAAGTCATTGATAGTAGACTTGAACTCCAGCCTGGGTTGCCTGACTGAGGGTCTGCTCCAGCCCCTTGGTTCCACATGACCCTGTGTCATGATCTTATGTGGCACATCACATCTGAGGCCAGAGTAGAGCTCAGCTTCAGCTCAAATCCAGAAGAGGATAGGTGCCCCCCAGAGCCTGTGATGAGGCAGCCCACACAGGGAGTTGTGAGATGAGTCTGACTGGGGGTGGGGGATGGGCAGACTGACAGAAGGGCTGAAGGACTGGCAGGAACTGTTTCAATGGAGGGGCAGGGAAGCAGTGAACCACTGACAGTTCTTGAGGAGGGCGGTTTGTCTTTGGAGCAGACCATTAGGCATGGACACACAGGCCGCGTGGTGTCGGGAAAACTTCCAGGAACAACCTGGAAGCTGTTCCTACTGTCTGGGTGTGTGAAGGCTTCGGGAAGAGCCAGTGAGGGGGAGTGAGGAAGCCGAGCGGCACCTGGTGTGTCTGATGTGGGGGCTGGAGATGATGAATGAGTCAAGGGCGAAGTTCCAGGCCAGTGGGACAGATGAGGAGGTGGATGATGACACAGCCTGAACTGAAAAAGGGGAACTTAGCAGAGGGAACTCAGTCAGTCCTGACTTGTTTTGAACCACAAGGGGACAAACATTGTTCCCCAGGAGCCCACAGTCACGGGGACTGCACAGATCTGGCCAGACTATAGACAGTATTAAGGTACCTGGCAGTGCAGGTACAAGGGGGTTGGGGAAGAAGGTGGGGTGCCGGTGTTCTAATTCAGAAATGGCTAAGGGTCCATCTATGTATATAGTCATCTATCAACCACTTCACACATCCATCCCTTATTACACATCCACCCCCATCTATCCATCCATCCATCCACCCTCTCACACATCCATCCCTCATTCATCCATCCACCCACCCACCCACTCATACACCCACACCTCATCTGTTCATCCATCCACCCA
This sequence comes from Uropsilus gracilis, assembly GCA_004024945.1. NCBI lineage: Eukaryota > Metazoa > Chordata > Mammalia > Eulipotyphla > Talpidae > Uropsilus > Uropsilus gracilis. The sequence continues at coordinate 14,288 of PVHY01016829.1, forward strand.
CCGACTCACACATCCATCCCTCATGCATGCATGCATGCATCCATCCATCCATCCATCCATCCATCCATCCATCCATCCATCCATCCATCCATCCATCTCTTCCATTTTTCCATGCATTCATTCACCTACCCATCTACCCATCCATCCATCCATCCATCCATCCATCCATCCATCCATCCATCCATCCATCCACTCAGCTCTTCCATTTTTTCATGCATTCATTACCTACCTATCCACCCACATGTCCATCCATCCACCCATCCATCCATCCATCCATCCACTCAGCTCTTCCATTTTTTTTCACGCATTCATTCACCCACCCACCCATCCACCCACATGTCCATCCATCCATCCACCCACCCATCTCTTGCATCTTTCCATGTATTCATTCACCCACCTATTCACCCACATGTCCACCCATCCATCCATCCATCCATCCATCCATCCATCCATCCATCCATCCATCCATCCATCCATCCATCCACCTATCCTTATACCCCTCCATTCATCCATCAACCCTGCCTCTCACCCATTTTGCAAACATATTTTATCAAGTACCTGCTTGTGCTGAGTCCCCAAGATAGAAGCTAGAACACAAAGGAGATCTTATTTTCACCAGGTTGACAGCCATAAGCCAACTGTCCCCATGCAATCCGAAGAGAGCTCAATGGGGGAAGCAGTGACCTATAGGGCATGGAGGTAGCAGGCCCAAAGTAAGGAAGTGAGGGTTTAGCTGCCATGTGGAGGAGGGTAGAAGTGAAAGGAAGTGGACTGTGTGTGTGGAGGGGAGAGGGGCAGGATAATGATCTAAGCAGAGGAACAGTTTGTACAAAGGCTCGGGCATCAGTAAGAGTCCAGCATTTTCAAGGAACTGAAAGAAGGTCGACGTGGCTAGAACAAAGGGTGTGGATGGTTAGCGGGGTGAGGAGCAAAGGTTGAGTCTGGAAGAGTCGATGGAACTCTGGGTTTCAGCCTGACAACATGGGAGGTGCTGAAGGGTTTTGAAAGGGCAGAGCCCTGCTGCCATTTGGGAAACTCGCTGGGCTTTAGTGAGAATGAACCTGAGGGGCCAACGTGGAGGTGGGGAGACAGAGGCAGGGCAGCGGTTGGCAGAGGGATGGCAGGTGCAAACATGTGAGTGATCAGAAGAGGTGGACATGAGACACAGCAGGCAGCCAGCTCAGATGTCTTGCTGATTGACCGACCTTGGGCATGACCTTGGCGACAAGGGAGAGCCTGGGGCCAGGAAGGGCCCCTGCATTTGTCACCTAAGGAATCCAGACACCCAGCAGGCTATCAGATCAGCCCCTCAAGCCTTGGGAGAGCAGAGTGGGACATATTCTGGGGCCAGGGGATGGAGATGACATTAGAAACCTTTCCCATCACAGCCCCCATGGACAAGGCAGGATGAAAAATTGCTGGGTCTCTGGACAGATGTTCTGAGACCCCAGGGAAGTAGTTGCAGCTCCTGGAACATCAGCGGACAACCATCCCATAAAAGATGGCTGGTGACAGTGAAGCTCCTTTGGCAGATGATGAAGCCCTCCCACGCCACTACCAGGCCTGTTTGGGGCTTGGGGCCACACACGCCTTATCTAGCCACTGCCCTTGGGGCAGCCAGGAGCAGGGCGGGATCCCTCTTCCCTTCCTTGCCCAGTAAAGGACTCAAAGCCAACTTCTCTAGCCTCTTCAGACTCAAGTGGAAAAGGTGGTATCTGCCCCCTGTAGCAACAGCCTCAGGGCTGGGGCGTGAGGGGTGCAGGCGCATAGATGGAATGCCAGGACAGGGCATCACTGTCACCTCCTCTGACCCAGATCTGACTGTCCTTTGTCACCAGCATTGTAACAACCCTGGCCTGACCTGCTTGCCTGCTTTTGCTCGGGCGCTTCCTCCTGCCAGAGTCCATCCCCTGCTGCCCCTTGCCAGAGCTCTGTCTCGCTGCCACCTCCTCCAGGAAGCCTTCCTGACTTCCCTATCAGGCTCTAGAGTCCTCATAGCCCTGTAGAGTCCCCCAAGGCTCGTATCACAGGCCCATGAGTCCAGAACATTCCATCTGGAAGGTCCCAGGGAATCTAGTTGGCAACTAGGAGAACTGAGAAGGAATAAGTTGGTTCATCCCTGGCAAGGAAATCACCGCAAAAAATGTCCCCAGTCTCCACTGCCATCCCAGCTAGACCGGGAGTGCCCTGCCCTGTATGGTTTCTCCCTGGATTCAGCCTCAACTCCTTGTTCCTCCCCGCTCTGCACTCACTCCATCAAGTCTCAGGCCAAGCCCGCACCCATCACTGGACACACACAGCAGAGGTGGAGCTGACATTTGCTGCCTGGGGGTGCTGTGTGCCCTGCAGCCCCCAGCAGGATGCCATGCCCTGGGCCTTGTTTGTTCCCAAGGGTGTCTGCACCCTTTCCTCTGCCCAAGCTCCCCGCAGATGAAGACCCTGACTTTCCTTGTCTTAGAACGAGCCTGTCCACCCCCTGGACGCTGCCAACCTGCAGCCTTCCAAGTTTCCCAGCCAGAGGCCCACGTGTGCTCCCTCCCACGTGGGCAGGCCTTGCTCCCCCTCCCCATCTGGCTGTGACCCTCTCCCCAGGGCAGGGGATGTGTCTCCCTGACACAGCATCTGCACCCACAGGCCCTCACTGGCACCCTTCCTGCTCTGTCCCCCCATTCCAGCCAGGCCAGCCCAGAGCTGGTCCAGAACCTTCTGTTCCCTAGAAGGAGTAGGGAATTTGGGTCCTTCCAGAGAAAAAGCTCTGAGTTGGTGTCAGAACGAGGGAGATTGCAAACCCGTCTGGGGATTTCCCCAGCGGAGTGGCTGGCAGCCTCGCCACTCACAAAGTGGCCCATCATGCAGAGTCCCTGTGGCAGGGACCAAGCCACAGGATGGTGGGCAGAAGCGCCGGGTCAGGGCACAGAGGACGGAGAGGGTCAGAGGACATGCTGCCCATCAGGGCAGCCGTTGCTGAGCTGCGTCCCCTCTGCCTCTCCATGGACGATCTGCTGCACCCCGGCTTGGGTAGGACAGTGACCCCACGTCCTGGCCCACCCAAGCCCACCCCCTGTGTGTCAAGGCTCTGTCTCCAGGCCGGAGCGCCTTTCTCCTGAGCTGGGGTCCCCAGCGCACTGACGCTGCCCACCCCACCCCTGTCTCGATTCAGCAGGATGGGGATTGCTGGATGCGCGCCTGTTTAGTGGTAGAGGTGGCCCCCTTCTGCAGGAAGCTGGGGGCCAAGGAATAGCACAGGTGAGAAGATGCCACCCACCACTCCCCTCTGACTGCCCTGAGGACAGGAAGAACAGCCCAGGCAGACTATAAGGGGGCAAAGAGCCCACCCCAGCCTTGGCTTGGAGAGTGGGTAGGGGTAGGGGTCCCTGTCTGCTGATATGACCCTAAAAGAAGCAGACCAAGGCAGGTGTCGCTCCAAGCCCCCATCGTTCTCAGATCTCCTAGCCTGTCCCCCGGACAGTGCAGACAGCCCTTTAGGAGTCATGAAACAGGTCCAGAGAGGGTCTGTGAGCTGCCCGCTGCCAGCCACACACGGAGAACCCGGTTCAGAGACCAGGGCAGCCCTGCCTCCGAGGCAGTCCAGGCAGGAGGAAAAGAAGTACCCAGCCTTTCCCTGGCCCGACCTAGCTGAGCATCAGCCTCCTCGCTCAGGCTCACCGTGGGCCTGTGCCCCCAGAAGAGCGGGAGGGCCACTACTGGCCATGTCACAGAGTGATGCCACATGCCCAACACGGAGCTGGCTAGGAGAGGACCTGACGCAGTGGGCACCAGGTCTCTCTGAGCTGCCCTGGCCACTCAGGAATAGGGTGCAGCCAGGCTTAGATCTGCGTGCCAGAATCAAGGCTGTCCCACCAGAGGCCACCCCGCCAGAGCAAGCAGAGGCTCTCCCCTGGGGTGAGGGATGCCCTTGGTCTGGCTGCAGGAACCCCCAAGTGGACGATGGGACATTTCCCAGGTGGCCAGGGGTTGGTCCCATGTAGTGATGCTGTGGCAGGAAGCCCCACTCGGGGCAGGACGGCGACCCCAGGTCTAGTGAGCCTAGCTCTGCCCCTCTCACTGTTCCGTTCTTTCTATTCTGGACCCCAGAGCAAGACCCATCAAGCTGGGGGCCTCGGCGCTAAGCCTGCTGAGCCCGGCCTGGTCCAGCACGGGGAAGGCCACGTGACCAAAGCTGACCAGCCCCGGACCTTGTTCAGAGTGAGATGAGCTGTGGCCTCCCTGCAACCCGAGCCAGGCACCCAGCAGTGGTCAGCAGACCGCTTGGCCCCTGCCTGGCTGGCCTTGTCCGGGGCACTGAACACGAAGTAGCCCGGTTTCAGAGCAGGGCGAGCCCGGTTTAGGATGGAGACTGCAGCTAGAGGAACCAGGAACCGTGCCCCGGGAAAGCAGAAGTGTGTAGCTGTCCTGGCCCAACACAGACCCACCTCTCGCCTGCTGAGCACCCATTCTCTGGAAAGCCACAAACATTCCAAGACTGGACTTCTGCTGAATCACCTCCAATTCTTCGAACCCCACTGGTTTAGGGAAGGATGTGAGGGAGGTGAAGGGCGGAACCCCAAAGAGGTTAAATAGGTCACCTCCACACTGGCCTCTCACCCTCATCCCCCTCAAGCAGAAGGCTGCGTGCAGACCCTGCCCTGACTCCCGATTACATGGCCCCCCTAAAGAGGCTGCTCCTGCTTGCCCTCCTCCTGGGGTCTTTTCTGCAGTATACCCATGAAGGTGAGTGCATGGGAGAGGCCATGGGAGAGGCGCGGGGAGTCCCCAGACCACAGCAGGTTCATGTATTGTTTACACACCAGTGTTCCCACAAGGAGTTGAGAGGCTGGGTTATGAAAGAGGCAATCAAATGAGGATGAGGATGAGGATGGTGGTGGTAATGGTGATGAGGAAGATGGGGATGAGGAAGATGAAGAGGATGAGGAGGATGGGGATGAGGAGGATGAAGAGGATGGAGGTAAGGACGAGGATAAGGAGGACAGGAGGATGAAGAGGATGAGGAGGATGGGGTGAGGAGGATGAAGAGGATGGAGGTAAGGATAGGGATGAGGAAGGTGGGAATAAGGAAGATGAAGACAATGAGGAGAATGAGGAGGATGGAAATGAGGAGATGAAGAGGATGGGGATGAGGAAGATGAAGAGGATGGAGGTAAGGACGAGGATAAGGAGGACAGGAGGATGAAGAGGATGAGGAGGATGGGGTGAGGAGGATGAAGAGGATGGAGGTAAGGATAGGGATGAGGAAGGTGGGAATAAGGAAGATGAAGACAATGAGGAGAATGAGGAGGATGGAAATGAGGAGATGAAGAGGATGGGGATGAAAAAGATGAAGAGGATGGAAGTGAGGAGGATGGGGATGAGGAGGGTGAGGAGGATAGGGATGAGGAAGAGGATGAGGAGAATGGTGAAGAGGAGGATAAAGCTACCCCCATGGTGTGGAACCATGTGCAGGCCCTCTGCCCTGTTGGGAGGCCAGCACTGTAGCATGGACACTGCATCATTAGTGACACAGTGCATGGTAAACAACTCTCAGAAGTGTCTGTTAGCATCTGTGTTATTAATGGGTCTTTCATAAAACAAGAGGATAAGCACAAGAGAAAGAGAATCAGTTCCCAGAGCATGTGACAAGAGATTTCTATATTCCACCGGGGAAGGAAAGGCTCAAATCAGATTGCTGCTATGGAAACAAGCGGGTTGGTGCCCCACTCAGCAACACGCCCTGAGGTGGCCTTCTGATGTGCAAGAGCCTCTGTAGTGGCTGCATCTGTTCACACGTCAGCTCCTACAGATGGTCTGAGCTCAGCCAAGCCATGTCAGGAAGCCCTGGAGTGTGGACTAGCCATGCCAGCCTCACCGAAAGCCACCCCTCACTGTCTATTTGCAACTGTGGGATCTTTATTCATGTGCAAAGACAAGGCAGTGGGGTTGGGAAGTGTGTTCACACCTCAGGCCTCCTTACATCTTGTGGGAGGCGGTGGTGATGGGCGTCTCCAGGTGTGAGTGAGGGTGGCTGAGCTGCTGCTACTGAGGGATTCAGGACACACAGGCGCACATGCAGATAGGCACACGCACATACACGCACATACATGTGCACACAGAGCCTCCAGCACACACAGACCTCACAGACACAAATGTGCGCACACCTGCGGCCCCCTTTTCCATCCCCCAAGAGACACTCAAAGACGACCCCCTGGCCCCCTTAACACACAGATACACATAACTCCCAGACACACACACACAGGCTACTCCCACCCTACACACAGACACTGGAACTCATGCCTCCTGCTTCTTTCTCTCCAGCCCGAGCGACCAACGTGGGTATAGAGTGCTGCTCAGACTACTACAGAAAAGCCATTCCTCTCAGAAAGCTGGTGGGGTGGCGGCAGACCTCAGAAGAGTGTCCCAAGATGGCCATTCTGTGAGCATCCCAGGACCTGAACAAGCATGAGAGAAGGCAGATCCGGGACTCCCAGCAGATGGCTAATAGAGGGAGGAGGGGGTAGGGAGAGGGGCACCCTTTTGACCACCCAGGCTGTGCCCCTCCAGGTCATTCCTGCACCCCACAGTGCCAGACCCCAAAGGGTCTAGGCCATGAGAGGCAACCCCTTCACTGATTTTTGGGGAAACTGAGGACCCGAGAAAGGACACCCCAGGTCAGGGGGGCAGTTAGTGACCCCCCCCATCTGGGCCCGAGCCAGTACCAATGAGACCTCCCCCCAAACACCCCACACCTCCAGGCTCCAGGTGTACTGACAGTTTGAGAGGCCCGGAGCTAGAAGGTTCTGCAGCTCCAGGCTTGGGAGGGTCATGAATTGCTAAGGACAGGGCCTGACGTCCCAGCCTTGCCACTGACGCTCTGGTGATCTCAGCAAGGTCTGGGCAGTGTGGGGCAAGGCAGGCCCAGTGCCGCGAAGCCCTTTTTGCTGACAACCTGGCGGTTTCCTCCCTCTGGTAGGTTGATAACTGTCCGGGGCAAAACCATCTGTTCCGACCCCCAAGACCAGAAGACGAAGAGGGCAGTCAAATACCTGCAGCATCTCCTGTAGCCACCTGGGCCCTGGAAGTCCCAACTGTTGCCTGGACTTTGGGCCGCTGTGCCCACTCCCCCACCCCAAGCCTCCTGGGGCAGCAGAGGCTTGAGGAGAATAAAGACCCGTTTCCAAACGGGAACTGTGACTTGAAAGGGTAAAGATGTTCTTTCCACTCTGGCCCCCCCATCACCCTGGGCAAGCCCAGACAAAGTCTACTCCTGACCTGCCCAGCTCAGAAGGGGAAACTGAGGCTGAGAGGGGGAGATGCTGGTGCAAACCACACAGCTGAAAGGAGGCCCCAGTAAGAGAGACCCAGCAGAGGTAGGGATCGGGGGGGCCCTGTGGAGCTGGTCACTCTCTTCACCTCTGCCCTGTGGGGGTCTTGGGGGGACTGGCATCTCCCTCTGAGTGCCCCCTCGCTCCAGCGTGTTCTTTCTCACACTTTGTCACGTGTGTTTGACTCACCCCAGAAGCTCACCGGGACAGGTATGCGCTCAGGGGCCTCGGAATCTGACTCATTTATAAGGGGGAAGTACACGGGACATTTGACTTGCACATTTTCATCGACAACCCCCCAGGGAGTTGCACAAGGATCACAGAAGTTCTGGGGAGCAGTGCCTTGCTAACGTCACCGTTTTCAAACGGCCCAAGTGGGATTTAGAATTGGGTGGCACTACAATTGCCCGCCAGAGGGCGCTCCCGCCCGGAAGTAAAGCGGGAGACAGGCCTCACCCGAGATCCTGGGCTGGGGTTACCCACATCCTACGGCAGCTGCTCTGGGAGGGTCAGCCTGCATCTGCAGCTGACCAGCCCTTCTCATGGGGAAGCGGAGCATGGAAACTACCAAAGACTCTGCCCGGGGTTAGCTGGATGCCGCGGAAGAAGGGGAAATGCACTGAGACGACCGCTAATTCCAGAGTGACATGCACAGGGCCAGGTCTTTTCTTCCATTCTGCATGAGTCACTGTGTGGGCCCCACCAATCACGGGCCGCACTAATGGCCAAGCTGTTTACAGGCGCCCTGGGCACCACCTTTCTCAGGTGCGCAAAATCATGTCATGGGGCTAATCTGACCACATATCAAACAATCCCCCTTCAGCCCCCGCCTCCCTGTGCTCTGGAACCCATTACTGCTACAGGGTTGGGGCTGATCTTGCAGCTCAAGGGGAAACCGCGGCCTGGAGCCTCGAGTTCTCCCTCCCACACTCCAGCTCCTCCCCTCCAACTCTTCTGTGGTCCCGTTTGGGCTGGAAGGTGTGGTTTGCCCCCCTGAGCACTCCAGTCACAGCTTCCGGACACTGCAGAGACGGGGAGTCCCAGCTGCGTGCTGCCAGGTGCTAAACAAGAACCTTAAGGCATTTATTATTTTTGAAAAGTACGATGCCCCAGCCCCACCTGAGGCCGCCGCCGACTCCGTCAGGCGCCTGTACCCTTACAGGTCGGCAGCTGACTCAGCCCCGTCTTCGCTTCCTCAGATGCCAATTGACATCGCAGGCGATTTCTGACTCTGATAGTGCCCAAAAGCCCAAATCTCCCCTCTCAACGGCCCCCCAGTCGCTGGTGGAGGACTAGATGTCCCCATTCCCCGGAGACCCCATCCTGCCGAGGGGGCTGAACTTCCAGGCCTGACACGTGCTGGTGACCGGCAGGACCGCCCCAGCTGAGCAGGCCTCCCTTGGTACGTCAGTGCACCATCAGTAATGCGAGGGCAGCCGCCAGGGGGCAGTGGCGTCCTTTGTCGGCCGCACAGAATCCAGCGCAGACGCAATCCGCAGACCCAGCACAGGGTAAGAATCTAGAGTGAGCGTCTGTGTTGCTTGAGGAGCCCTGCTACCCACCCCAGGAGACTCTTTGGCTCAGAATTTGTCCTCTACCTGGATGGAGTTTCTCCCTTTATCTTGGCAACTGCAGAAGCCCCTGGCCACGTAGTTACGTGGCCAGGTGCACCCTAGCTTGGGGGCTGCTAACCAGTGGGGTGTCACAAAACTGCCACTCATCTAGTCGCTTACAACCACAACCATTTGTCCTCTCAGACTGTGAGCCAGGAGTCCAGGCACAGTGACTGGGTCCTGCTCAGACAGAGCCCAGCAGGCCAAGAGGTTGCTCTGGGCTCCTGGCGGCTGTGGGCAGTCCCATCTAGGGTCAGCTCCCAGGTGCTCACCACATGGCCTCTGAAAGCCACAAGAGCACCCTCGGCTCTCCTGAACTTTCAAAGGACCAGTTGCTTACACGGGCCCCTCTCTGGATGGTCTCCTCTACGGTGTCTAATGACATCTGCCAAACCCCTCCATCCCTGCCGCTAAATGTAACCTAATCATTGCCGTGACGCATCTGCATCAGACGTAAGGGTGTGGGATGCCAGCGGTCATCTCAGAGCTCTGCCCCCCACAGGGGCTTTGGCGGCAACCCAACCAGAAAGCTGCCAGTCCACAACCAACACCCGGCAGCAGAGAGCAGCTAAACCAAAGCGAACATAGAGAGTCAGAGCAAGTTCCAAGGGCCGATGCCAATGAATACTTTTATTTCTTGGTAAAATATAAAAACCCAGGTCTCTCAAGCCCACACAATCTCTCCAGCTATTTGGCAAGATCAATTGCAAGTCTGTGGATGGCTAACGAGGAGAACCAAGGGTTCTCCTGCTCAGAGAGACTGATTGTTGGTTTGGTTTCTGTCCCGCTTCCCTCTGAATTTTCTTCCGTGCAGACTCTTCTAAAGTGGAGAGAAGCCCTGCTCCGTAAAAGGAGGGCCACCCGTCTGTGTGGCAGTGAGTCTCTCCAGGGAAGAAAGTCTTGGGATTCAAGTCGAGTGTGGAGAGCCGTCAGACACGACACACACACACACACACGGCATCTTCACACAGACACACAGAACAGTTTAATACCTGGAGATGTACAGGTGTGACCACAGACGCAGACCTGATACAGTGAGGGGGGCAGGGGTGAGGTGGGCGGCGGAGAGGCACGGGGTAGGATCACAGAGGCCAAGGAGCCCTGAGAAGACACCTGACTCATGTCACCAGGAACTACATGTAAGTCAGGCGCCGACTGTGGCAAACGAGCAGCGGCCTTGCGGCTGAGCGCGGAGGGGGCGCGCTCTGCCACCAGTGTTAATACTGAGACTGCTGCACTGGGAGAGTGCTGTGGTCGGCGCTCTGACGCTGGGAGAAGAGGCCTGTCATTGGGACACACTCTCTTTGCCTAACACTGGGTGAAGAAGCCGTTCCCCCGGGCCCGGGGCAATTGATAAATAGCAGCACTACGTAACACAGCACCCCGCAGCCAGCTGAACTGTCTACTAAGCACCCTTCCGACAAACGGATTTCTAACAGAGAAGTACAGAGGAGGTGAGGGGGCCACACAGGCAGGGTCTGAGGAACAGGAGCTGGCTGGAGGGCTGGCTCCGCTAGGCGTCACTGAGGTTGGTGTTGCTCAGCAGCACATGCTCCCCGGGTTTGAAGGCTGGCATCCCCAGGTAGGGGCAGCTGGCACAGCGGAAAGCATCGCCCAGGTAGCACTGTTGAGAGAAAGAGACAATCATACCAGGAAGCTGTGTCGCTTACCCCAGCTACGGGCCCGAGGGAGGGGATTCCTTGTCCATAACATGGCCACAGTGGCGTGAAGAAATGGCTGGGTGATCTTGTAGTTCCAACTGGGACCCAAAAACTAAGGACTGGAGATCTCTAGTATGGTTATCATCAAAAAATAAAGGTCCAGTGACGTTCCTTAGGCGGCCCTATGTCTGTGTCCTCTGCAGCTGAAATCCCGGCCAAGCTCAGTCAAATGGCTGCCTATTATCAGGCCCACTCAGCAGTAGGAAGAAGTTCCCTACAAGTGTGAGCACCCTTCCCCTCTCTTGCCCAAAGCCACCAAACACACACGTCCTCACGTGCTGGCGTGTTATTAAAGTCTCTGGACAGGAAATCCCTCCCGGCCAGAGCAAGTCGTGCTTAGTGTGGGGTGGTGCCCAACACCCTGGGGGCTCTGTGAGTATTGAGCAATGATTCAGGCACTTACATTTCCACACGCCGACTTGGGCTGGGAGCTCATCTGTTCCTTTGACTTCTCTTTTTCCAGTTCCTCTGCAAGGCCACAGGTGCTGGGAGGAGATGAGCAGCTGATGAGTGGAACCTACGCCCCTCCCACCCCCCAGAGAAACTCCAAATCCTTGACAGTGCCAAAACACGCTCTAAGACTTTTCTCTAAGACTTTTTCTCTTTGGGGACGAAAGGGAGTACGTGATTCAGATGCCCAATGGACAAGGAAAGTAAGAGAGATACACACGCAGGCTGTTTAGGGAAATGGTAGGGTGGTGGGTAGGTAGGGTGTTTAGGGAAATGGCAGGGAGGTCACAGCTCAGCCTCAGTTGAGTAACACTGCGGCGAAGGCAGAACCAGTGTTATCCTGCTCCCAAACTAAGGACAGAGAAAACGGTACTTTCACTTGAAATCTCCTGATTTGTAACTGCTGGCAACTCTCACATTTAATAAAACACAGATGACTAAATAAGCCTGCCATCACCAATTACCTTTTGATCACCCTTTCCATCATTTAGAAAACCACTGTAAAAATGTGAACACCCACATTTCCAGGTTAAGCAGACAAAAGTGAATGTATGTATCCAATTTCACTTTCCCTCCAGAGATCCCTCCAAACTCCAGCAAAGACATCAATCCACAAAGACAGAAACCTCAGGAGAGAATAGCAGTGCAGCAGGGCAGACTATAAAGCAGATGGAGGAGGGAGAGCTGACTCCACAGACATGCCACCCCAAGCTGGCATGAGTGCTGGGTACCAACTCATGTCACACCCTAAATCCGCAGGTAGAGCTAGAGCACCAAGGAATGAGGTATCCCATCTTGAGCCCAGTCAGTCCAAATGGGCTGCTGCTTGCTGTGCAGTGCCCCCAAAGGAGCTGCACAGTTCCCTCAATAAAGAACAATCAGCAAATCCCAGTGATGAAGTCAGCGCTCCCAACAAGGGGTTGGCCCTCCATGCTCAATGGTGCTGACAACTACACTCGCCGGGCAGGCATCCGACACAGAAGTCAGAGACCAAACCACAAGAAAAAAGCTGCTTGGAAGAAACAGAGACAGTGCAGGAAGAAAAAAGCCTTGAAATAACCATCATTATCCTCTAGAGAAGAGCTCACACCCACAACGTAAAAATAGGCTGCTATATTTAGCAAAGCTAAGAACCAAAAAAGGAATCTTAGCAATTAGAGGCACAATAATAGAAATAACTCAGTAGAGGCTACGGGACGAAGCTTGCAGGAGTTTCTGAGAAAGTAGGTCACATGGAAATGTGAGAGGGAAAAAAAATTACAGAACCAACCTAAGAGAGCCAACAGGTTGTATCTAAACAAAAGATACAGAAAGAGTGAATAATGTGAAGACAAAAATCGTAAGCAAAATTAAAAAACACATTTCCAGAACTGTGGACAAGACTTTGTAGATGGAAATAATTCACCGAGTGGCTAGTGCAAAACAGGTCCCTGTCTTAATTTTTAATACTGCCTTTCTGAGGCGTTATGAGAAAATGGTATCAGGATAAATCAGAGTCAACAAACTTCTTAAATGGAAAACGTGGTCTTACAAAAAGAAGTCATGATTCACAAAGAGAACAGCCTCAGGTATTTCATCATAATCCGCAAAAAAGAATGACAGAACTATTATCAAATGTATGTAGGATAATAATTTCCAACCTATATTTTTATACCCAATTACCATTTATGAGAATTTAAAAAAGGATTTTTCAGACAATGTCTTTAAAAAAAAAAAAATCCACCTATCTCTCAGGTAGCCTTTCTTTAAAAATAAAATGGAGGATTTGCTCCACCAAAACGATAGAAAATTAAGAAAGCAGTAGCAGCTGACACAGGAAACACAAAAGCTAATGTAAGATGGGGGGGGGAAGAAAATCCTGAGGGGGACAGAGAAGGAGCCCCCAGAGTTGTAAGCTCAGTCAAGACAGAGCCACGTGTGTGCTGGCACATATGGGGGAGCAAGGGATAGCCACGGTGAAGGCTGCCCCCAGACCACACTGAACCAGAAGCCAGGAGAAGAGCTGCCCTTGACTTACCCACACACATGCTGAGAACAACCCATCTTGTCCCCCCCCCCCAACCCCGCTCTGTTGATGAGCCCAGGGGGTGCAGAGCAATCCCCACCACTGGTTACACCTGTGGATTCCCATCCCTACATGACACCACACTACACAGGGCCACTCCTGTCCTAGAACTAACTCAGGACTCTCCTGCCGAGCACCCTGCAAGGAAGCCTGTGGAATCCTCAGAGAAGTTGAGACTAGAAGACCCAGCTGGGCTGACCTACCCCTGAGAGCCACCGCAGGTACAGCAAATCAACCACCCTTGCCTAGTTAGACAGGGGTGTCACAGCTCAGTGACTGCTGGGAGATTCACACATAAGTGGACCATGAAAATAAACAAGCCCCAAATTGACTGACACGAACTCAGGAGCACAAAGACCCCTCGCAGGGGGAGTGCGATGAGGCCAAGGAAGCTCATGGAGGGGACCCCTGAGGTGCCAGTAATGTTTCTGATTTCCAGCCTGGTAAAAGCAGTGCATGGGTGTTCATCTTATTCTTTAAAATGTATCTGATTAACGCTATTTGATACGCAAGAGGAACTTCACAAAACATACATTTTAAATACTGCAAAGAACTGTGATTCACTTAAGAATCAGAAGCCACCAGAAGCAGCGGGGTAAAGGTGGACTCATCGTTGCACTCACCAGTTCTTGCAGGCTTTCCTCTTCTTCCCTTCCCCGCAGGAAGGTGCCCTCAGGGACGCTGGATCAGGCTTCTTCAAATCCTCTGGATCTAGCAGCTCATCTGAGTCAATGAGATCCTGTGGGGGAGGGTGGGGGGGATTGTGTGTGAGGCAGTCAGTGGCAGTCGCGGTCTCTGCTCATGAAAAGCTCAAGTGTCAAGGTGGCAGCAGCAAGCTTCTGAGGCCTGTATTAGCAGGCCGCAGGGCGTCCGCAGGTCCACTCAGGAGGTGGTGAGGCTGCGTGGGGACTAGGAAGCGATTAACATTGTGGAGAGAGAGACGAGGGAGAGAGGAGCCACAAAACTGAGGGAAATGTTACACTTATTTGAACAATTAAAGACAGTCGTGTGAGAAGGGGACAAAAGATTTTCTATACAATTCCAGAGGAAAGGGCCAATCACGACACGTGTACTTGTGGGATTCTTTGGCAAATACATGGACCACTAGTCTGCCAGCTCCACGAGGGCACGAGCCCTGGCCTACCCTGCTTCATAGCCCAGGCTCCGAAGCTGCACGACAGCAGGACCGATGCGCCCACCAGGGGTGCAAAGTGTGGCTCCTCAAGTGAGTGAGTGGTGGCGAGCTCAGATAAGGGAGCCCATAAAAATAGTCTAGTGGCAAGCTCCTTTCAGGTTTACACATGCCCGCAAGAGTCTTGACTGTTTCACATGAAGTGAGAACAAGAAAATGCGTGGGGAAAAAGATACTGAAAAAAAGTTTAAAGACCAATAATGTGGTCTTTCCCTCTAACTCAAAAATGCCAGTGACAGCGAAAGCTACCATGCGGGGCTTTACAAAAACGGCCAGAGGCGACACTCCCTCAGACCCTGCCGGGGCCTGAGAGACCAGCCACGAGGCCACTGACACTCACCATACTCTCGTCCTCCATGTCATTGGCCGAGAGGGTCCAGAGCTTGGCGGCAGTGGGGTCCACAGCAGGCTTCACTGATGCACAGGCGGAAAAGAAAGAACGCGCCATGAAAGAGCTGGAAGCAATTGCAAGCACCGTAAATGGTTTCTCTTGAGATCGTGCAAAGAGGCTGGACTGGGAGTTACAAGCCTAGGGTTCAAAGTCCAGCTCTAACTCTCACAAAACACACACCTGAGGTTTCAGTCGTCACAGACCAGTGGTGTTAAGTGCGGGTTAACTCAGCATTCCACATCCGGGATCTCATTTAAGCCTGCTAACCACCTGGTGAGGTAAGCATCTGCCACCCTCAAGTTACAGATGAGGAGACAGGTTCAGATCCTCAGGCCAGTTAGTTACACAAAGCCACGCAGACACGCCTGTCTAGGGCTTCCCACCCCTGCTGTGCTTTCCCTTCATCTGAGTTCCTAGAACCCGGGGCGAGCGGCACTCTCCATACCGACTGCTGGCGATGTGAAGATTATGGAGAATGTATACGAAAAAGCACCATAAACAGCAAAGCTTTAGTCTCCTATAAACCTGGTACCACAGAAGAAAGTTGATTCCAGAGTGATGGCGGGAGCATAGCGCAGACAAGAACTCAGGCTCCGACTCCCGGGCTGGGCCAGGAGAATGCAAGGAAGGCTTGGGAGGTTCCGAGACCCAATTCAGTGTGGCGCAGGGGTAAGTGTACCCCCAAGGGATCACTGTCACACTGGATACTCAGACCTTCCATGGGCAAACAGCTCGTCTGAGTTCTCCTCACTCATTCCAGAACAAGGAAGCCAAGTATTAGGATTCCCAAGGATTTCTTCAGGTTTTAGGCTGCACAGTCTAAACAGTAGTGTGGGCTGGGCATGGTGGTATATGCCTGTAAGCGGCAGCCTAGGAAGCCACGGCAGGGACCAGGGATTGTGGTTCAAGTCCCACTGGGGCAATGTAGTGAGACCTAGTTCCAAAAATAGCTGGGCGTGGTGGCACGTGCCTGTAATCCCAGCTACCTGGGAAGCTGAGGCTGGGGAGTGCTTGAGTCTGTGGTACCCTGGGCAATGTGAGCCTGCAGTTCCACAGGCAAAAATAGCGAGATCTAATCTCAAAAAAAATAATAATAATAATAAACAGCAGTGTGAATGTACCTGTAATTCTTGCACAGCTCAAAGTTAGGATTATTTTTCTACCTTTAGGCATTAAAAAAACAAGTGACAGGTGGGAGTGGTGGTGAAGGGGGTGTGTGTGATTTTCTGAGCAGAAGAAATACTGTTACAAGTGCCTTAGACTCCTCAGAGTAAAAATGCCAACTCTGTTGGCAGAAGTATGTAGGAACAGCAAGGCATTATCATCCATTACCACCACAGCAAAGTCTCCTGAGGATATTCTGAGGCTAAAGAGGAATTAGCTAAACTATATACCTCAGACCTCTAGAATCCTGAGAGCAGAGGGGCTGAATGAGAGCATATCAATGCATCATTTCAGTTTTGGATCCGCTTATGCCCAGGACAATAGTCCATTAAGTATTCTTCCATTTGGAAATGACAGGCCTTAAGGAAGGACATTTAGAAAGGTGAAATAAAAATAGCACCACCTCATTCAGCTCTCTGCCTCAATTTCTATGTTCTTCCAGGTCTTAATAGACAGAAGCATGTCCCCAGGCCAGCCTTACCTGAAGGAGACTTCTTGGACACAGAAAGCTTAAGTTGGCTAGAAGAGCCCACTTCAAAGTTGGGCTTCTTGCCTGTGATCTGAACAGAGAGCAAGCTGTCGCTCTGGTAACCCAGGTGTTCTTGAACAGACTGTATCTCCTCAGAGCTCAAGGGTGCCCGGTGCAGCTGGAATTCAAGACACGGGAAGGATCAGGCCACAGTCCTACAAAATGATGCTGAATTTGACCTAAATAGGTGCCACGTCACTCCTGCCTCAGGTTCAGTCTCTCACTGCTCAGAATCCTAGAGTATAACGTTAGTCTGTGTGTTTACTTCAGGCTACCCTCTGGCAACTTTTAAGTCCTTATCAGATATTTACCAAGTACAGACACAGTGCTCCCTGTGGGGGCTGCATGACTAGACTATAAACAAAACAGATGGAGCCCCGTGGCCCACGCCTAGGGCAGGGGAACAAGCACACCGTGGAGTCACTGGGAATTTATATTCTAAGAGGAAAACCCAGAGAGAGAGGGGAACGTCCCAAGGGAAGGAGTAGTATGGAGTAAACAGAGAAAGGCAGGGTGTCAGTCTCTAGGCCCGACATTTATAGAAGGGCTAACAGATCACAGTCCATGGGGAGTGCTATTGCTCCATCACTAATGAGAATGACAGCAAGGTAGGTAAAACCTAGGACCAGGAAAGCTGGGAAAATGCTAGTGACTAACCAGGTAGATACATACATATGACCTGACCTGCTTCTAAAAAAAACATGGGCTTGAGAAATCCAACTCCATCTCTCACCCATAATACAACAGAGTTAATCCCCATCACAGCAGTATTAAATAAAATCCTCTTTACCATTAAAAAAAGGTGGTAAATGTATACATATACAGAAAACTTAATATCTTAAATAACATGAACATATGTAAGTATATTTGTAATTAGGTCTGAGTAGTCATACCAAAAACTGTGTCCCTGGCATCCTCCATGAGCAGAACTATGAGCAAGTACCAGAATGTCACTTTATACTCCATATTCCTCACTATTAACTGAGTTTCTCTGAGTATCCTTTGTTTTAGAACAAAAACCACAGTACCTTAAACTGAAAGGAAAAGAGGGCAGCACAAAGCAGTTGAGTCCTGAGTGACAGAGCCCCTCAGTGGCCGCCAGTTAGCATGGCCTCATCCTTGTCTCTCACACACAAATGTCAGCATCAAAGAAGAGTGTAGAAATATAAGCACCTGGTCGAGCCCGGGACCTTCCCAGATTGACCAGTGTACAGGTCTCGCGCGGGCAGTGGTGGAGCTGGGGTCAACCCGGGGAGTTGCCGGGCCCCACTGCACATTTGAGCCCTGTGAAGTAGCAGGGCGCATGGGGGGGGGGGCACAGACCCCTCTGGGTTTGCCTCCACTCATGACAGCCCCAACCAAGTATAAATACCTTAAGACAATTATTCATCCACAGAAACCAAATGGGTGAGGTACTGGAGGAAAGACCCTAAAATTGTGCGACCCGGGCAGGACTCAAGGGGAACAGGGCAAGCACCACCCCACACTGAACTGGAGAACAAACAAAATGCAACGCCTACAATGCCACTGAGGAGCTGTGAACAGAAACCTGGCACAGAGACGCTGTCAATAAGGGCACTGCACACCCTCTTTGCTTAGAGGGAGGAGGCTGCTGAAAGCCGGACACGGTGGCTCATGCCTGTAAGCTTCAGCCTATGAAGCGGCTGGGGCTAGGGATCGCAGTTTGAGTCCTGCTCGGGGCAATGCAGCAAGACCTAGCCCCAAAAAACAGTTGGGCGTGCTAGTGCATGCCTGTAATCCCAGCTACCTGGGAAGCTGAGGCAGGGGATTGCTTGAGTCTGCGGTACCTCAGGCAACGGAAGCCTGTGGTTTCACGGGCAAAAATAGCGAGACCTAGTCTCAAAAAAATAAAAAAAGAGGCTTGCAAAATGGCAGTGGCCCCACAGCAAAGCCCCAGTGAAGGAGATCTACCATCAGCTGATGGCTGTCCCTTCCAGGATCTGCTCTTCCAAAACATATCATATGGCTGAGAGTCATGGCCCCAAAGCCAAAGACTCTAAGCATAAGTGAAGGAGCAACAAATGTTGCAGAATCTGCAGAGATGAGACTCACCAAGAAACAAGAAACAATCATGCAAGCCAAAGGTGCTCCAATCTGCCTACAAAGGCGAAAGCAGTGCAGGAAAGATAAACAGTCCTGGGAAATCACACCCTCACCAAGGATGAGGAAATGCATCCAGAAAAGGGAAAAAAAAAAAAAAAAAACAAAA